>CAJFCP010000153.1:188264-237408 GCA_904066005.1 Synergus itoensis | reverse complement strand
TCAGTTCCATATCTTAATAACTTTTTAAAAATCGTTGACTATTAACTGGTCGGCTTTGCCCCGGTTTACCCTAGATGTCTAAATTGGTTATAAATGGTTTTTACTTTGAGATCTAAAACGGATGCAGATAATGGGATTACCACTGATTTACATCAAGGGTATACATTTCGTATCGTTTGAGAGATCGATGTTTCGAATTTGACAAGTCGAAGTGCATTAGTGAGTTTTAGAGATGAAGGTAGATTTATCATTTGAAATCTTAATGGGTACACTGTTAGAAATTTCTGTTGTGATTTCACAACAAATGTAATGGAAGTTTGTAAATATAAATGTAAATATAATCGATATTTGTAAGCTTATATAACAAATGTGTTGTAAAATCACAAACATTTTTAACAGTGTAGATTAAAAGTAATTAATATTAGATCGCGGCACGTGACATATTCATAAAAAAAAATATCTGATTCGTTTTAGATTTCAAAATTTAATGTCTTTACCAGCGATTTAGAAAGATAAACATCGTAAATTTGCCATATCTCGTCAGTGAGAAAAAAAAATTAATACATATTCAAAGAATAAAGCGTACGTGGCAACTTCTAAGAATCAGCATTCGAGAAGTAAAAAATGCGTCTCTTCGGTGGTTTCTTTTTAACGCTAGCAGTTTTGCTTCACTCGATTGGTAAGTTTAAAAAAAATACTTATAAACGTAATTTGATGACTTTTTTCAAAAAGTAAATTTTTTTAGGGACGTTGGACCCAAGTGTTAAGCTCAAAATTCTTTTCTCCATTTTACTCAACCACAATTATAGATAAATATTTTTTCGCTCTATAGCGCTAATCTTTTTTTTATATATAAAACTGCATACAGAGCGAAAAAATATTTAACTTCAATACTTTCTGCATAAAGCGAAGAATTCAAAATCTAACTTCAAAATTCAATATTTTCATTTTACTAAAAAAATATTCGAATTAGATATTTTCTCGCTCTGTGCGCATAATTTTAGTTAAAAATTGATTAATTTTACAGAGGGAAAAAATTCAAATATTAATATTTGTTAAGTAAAATGAAGAAACTGAGTTTCTAGATTGGATCTTGGCTCCAACACCCTTAAAAATAAAGAATTAAAAAAAAATATAAACACTATTTGATGACTTTTTTCAAAATGTAATTAAATTTGTTTAAAAATAAAAAATTAATCTATTGTTGATCCTTGTTGCAGAAGTAAGTTTACAGGCTGATAATAATCGTCGACCACTTGGAGAGATTCTTGAGCCTCAACGCATGAATCTTCCTGAGGCTTATTATTATAATGAAAATGGTGAGATTCGACAAAGGGGATTACATAACGCCCATCCAATAATCGAAAATAATATATTTTATGGAATGAGTAACGACGTCCATTTTTATCCAATAATTTTGAATCGTAAATATTATGTTATAGACTTGTTTAATCGCAGGTATATGGAACAGTCCGTACCACCTACAATACAAAATGATAGTGGAACTGCTACTTTAATACCTGTATTACGTCACAAATGACGGAAACGTAAAATATACATATTCTAGAACTTTTTCTGCATATTCAGCAATTTCACAGAAAAAAAAAAGTTTTAAATCAAACTTTTTTTTTCTGTGTGTAAATAATGTAAAAATAAAAGTAAATACTAAAATTATTAAATTAATATTTTTTATCCTGCTTTCCATTCCATCGATCGTGGAAATTGTGCCATTGACATTAGCTTCATTTTATTTATGCAATTTATTAGACCCACCCAAGTGCGAATTGCCGGAGCTGAACATTTGGCCCAGATTTTTGGTCTAATTTCGGCAGCCGAAGATCGGTTAACATTATTGGGACAATATCGGCATTTTAATCGGCCCAGTGTTGTCCCAGTACTGTCATTTTAAATTTTCCAAGATTTCCCCGAAGTTTGGCCCAGGAATGGCACTTTACTGGGCTGAAAGTTGGTATTATTCCGGAAAATCATGTCGGAAGTAGAAAATCCAGACTCTGGCCCAGTAATGGCACTTTACTGGGTCGAAATTCTGTATATTACTCCGGCAAATCATGTTGGAAGTAGAAAAGCCAGAGTCTGGCCCAGCGATGGCATTTTACTGGGCCGACACTGGGCCAATGCTGGGCCGTATGTGATTTCACACTTGGGCAAGTATTAAGCTCAAAATTCCATTCTCCATTTTGCTCAACGAAAATTATAGATAAATATTTTTTCGCTCTATAATAGCGTTAATATTTTTTCAAATTCGAGAACGAACGCGCGCTCCGCGCGCGAATTTACTTTCTTTTTAAATGTTCTAATTTATAATATTTCATTTCTTCTTGCCAAACAAAAAAAAAAAGTTTCATTGGACTAATTAACTAACTAACTTCCTTATATTTTATAAATAAAATAATTACTACATGTATTTTGACTTATAAAAAATAATAGTTGTTAGATTGTTTTCAAAAGTAACTATTTTTACAGCTATATTGATGTGATAATAAATATCAATTTTTTATTTGTAATATTATCATAAAACTGTAAATTTCTTAATTTTTTTTTTTCGAAGGAGAAACCTCGCTTAAACATTCATACAACTGTGAATGCAGTAAATTTTTAAAAGAATACAAGGGGGGCTTTGCCCCCCTGCGCGCTTCGCGCACCTACCCACCATTTCGACTAATGTTTGACCCCCAATAGATGATTTCCATGATTTCTATTGTTGATATTATTATTTAATTAATATTATTATTACTTAATTAAATAAAATATTAATTAAAACATAGAATTAATTATTTTTTATTGATTTTTTGCCAACTATAAACTATAAACCCCATAAAATATTCTAAAACTCATAAAACTCTCTTGAAATCTTCTAAAATTCGTGAAAACTTCTTAAAATTCCCAGAAACTGCTTGAAATTCTAGTGATAATGTAAAAAGTGGTGTCAGGAAATGTCCCTAAAAACCTCTTTGGAATTTCTTAAAATTAAAAGTCTCTTAAAATCCTTAGAAATCTTATCAAATTCTATGAAATCCTTAAAAATTTAAGAAAATTTTTTAAAAATTAGAAAAATCACTTAAAATTCTGCACCTTTCAAAATTCTTTTAAATTTTTCAAAATCTTTGAAAAATCATTCGGAATCGAAATCTTTTTTCTTTCACCGAGCTTTGAAATCTAGATTCTAAATTTTAATTTTATCCTTTTCTTTTAAGGAAATTCAAAAAAATCAGCGTTTCAACAAATTTTCTTTTTATTTTCATTCAGCACTCTACTGAATGCGAGAAAAAACTCCTTTTATCGAGGAAAATTAAAAACCTTAAATCCTAAAAATGAGGCGTACAAATACATATAATACTAAATTTCCTATGAGTTTGATACTGAGCTGCATACTTTTCTAGAGATATAAACACAAAAGTGTCGAATCTCAAAAAAATTATCGAAAACGAAGATCAATCTTTGTAAAAATTAAAATTACTCAATCGACACTTTTCTATTTGTTTCTCAGAAACGTTTTCGTTGGTTTTCATTATTTATTGTATATAGTAAATGCCTTTTGAAGGATATAAAATAAAATTCTAGCAAACGTGACATTTCGTTTTAAGAAAATAACACAATTTACAATTTAGCGATTATTCAAATATCGTCGGTCATGTATATGTTATATCAGAATATAAAACAGTAGAATTATAAAAATATGCGTTTTTTTTCCATATTACGAGATTTTTCGATGTAAAAAAAATAAGTAACTTCGAAGCGTTTCTGAGATTAAAACATTTCAGAATATTTTTGGAGCCATTATCTTTGGATTCCAAAGATTAATTATCCATTTTTAATTAATAATTACAAAAGAAAATTGTAATTATATTCGAAATAATTTTTTTTTAATTCTCAATTATTCAGAAACCGCGAGTTTATTTGTGATCACAAGTATTTCAGTGCCTTTATAAATTTCAAAAATTTTTAATTTTTATTCAAAAGCTGTTGTTTATTGAAATAATAAATAGGATTGAATTGTAGTGAAATATTTCTATTTTTAATTTGAGTGCTCTAAACTGTTTTTGGATTTAACATTTTTGTAAGATTGTATACATCAATTATTTTTAATATATTTACAATTGTAATTATTAATTATTTCGAGTATAATTACAATTTTATTTTGTAATTATTAATTATTTTGAGTACAATTACAATTTTTACTTTATAATCATTAATTATTTCGATTATAATTACAATTTTATATTGTAATTATTAATTATTTTTAATATAATTACAATTTTTCATTTGTAATTATTAATTACTCTAGTAATGTAATTACAGATGTAATTAATTATTTGCAACCCTGCTTATGGAAAACGCTTGAAAACGCTTCGAAATCGAAAGAATTAATGAAATTTGATTGAAAATTTTGAATGAGGTGATATTTTGTGAGGTTTTTCTTGTCTTATAGGTCCTTAGCTGATTATTTCCGGTGTTGGTTTATCGGGTTTGGATTCATCTAGCTCTTTATAATTTTCCGGAACTGGATGAGGTCCTGGAGTCAAATCATTCGCTTTTTCCTGAACTTCTTTGAAGGACGCTTTAATATTATCCAAAGCTGCTCCAAGGCCACTTTTTATTTGGTTGAATTCCTGAGTCACGAGGGATAATCGTCCCAAAAGATAATTCAAATTCTCATCCACTTCCGACATCCTCTTCGTTATTTCTCCAACCTGCAATTAAAAAATCAAATTACTAATTAGAACTATCTGGTTATTAAAAAAGCTCTGAATCTGTTTAAAGTTTTATAAAAGTATTATAAAGGTATTATAAAAGTATTATAAAAATGAATTATGAAAAGAAAGCTTCTCAACTTTTTATGATACAAAAGAAGTTATCAAAGTGCCTTATCAATAAAGTAAAACTTATCAAAACGTAGAGATTTTTAGTTGTAAACACGGAATGCAAATAAAAATAACAGCTGAGGCATTTTGTGTTTTAGATTACGACGCACAGTGAGTTAAAAAAAAAATTTCGCGGACAAATTGATATTTAGAAGCTATTTCTGAACCGATTTGAAACTTTTTTTTTTAATTAAAGCTTCTAAAATTCCGCACAAAACTGTCGATCCATATTTTGGAAAAAAAAATTTTTTTAATAACAAAAATAAAAAAAAAAAATTTTTGTTTTTTGAGTAGCGAGTTTCGAGAAATACTTTTATTCAATCCCAAATACCTAGAATCACTGAAGCAACTATCTAGGAAAGTTGTCCAATAGCTTATAAATTGTTTAAAAATTTATTGAATTTGTTATAAACAAATAAGTGGGTGAAAATTGATTCGCACTAAATATGAAGCATTTATAGATAGAAACCGATTTTTAACTAAATTCATGAAAGACAATAAATAATTTGTTATTTTATAAACAAATTTGATAAACAATTGACCATATCAGGTATTTATGATGACATAAATAAAGTTTTTTCTACTGAATCGGCCAAAAATTATAGACAAATGTCATTTACCCGATTTACTCATTCAATAATAATTAGTGATTGTTTAAACAAATTTAATTAACAAATGCACTGTTTGGCTATTTTTAGAGGTGAAAACTTGGTTTTTTCAACATAATCAAGTGTAAATGATTAATTTTTAAACCTTTAGGGAGTTTAAATAACAATAAACTATATTTTAATTGTTAACAACAATTATATAAACAAATTTTTATCAGCTTCGGCATTTTTTGAGAAAAAAGTTTTGTTTCTGTAATGCATGAGCAACTTATTATTTAGCAATGACTCTTTGCTATCAATAAATAACAATTGATAATTGTTTTAACAATATTAATTAACAAATGCATTTCTCGGCTATTTATAAAAGTAAAAACTCGGGGTTTTCAACGTATCTTACTGTTTATAACTAACTTTTAAACATTTTTTTTATACTTTTAAACTTTTATTTTTTTTTAACTTTCAAGCTTTTTAATCTTTTTTTTTTGTAAACGAACTATAATGCAATGCTTCTAGAAATTACTAATATGTCTGCTCAGCAGTAAAAAATCGGATAGGTTGTTTACAAAAAAAAGATTGAAAAGTTTGAAAGTTAAAAAAAATAAAAAGTTTAAAAGTATAAAAAAAATTAAAAAGTTTAAAAGTATAAAAAATTGTTTAAAAGTTAATTATAAACAGTAAGATACGTTGAAAATCCCGAGTTTTTACTTCTATAACTAGCCGAGAAATGCATTTGTTAATTAATTTTGTTAAAACAATTATCAATTGTTATTGATTGATAGCAGAGTCATTGCTAAATAATAAGTTGCTCATGCATCACAGAAACAAAACTTTTTTCTCAAAAAATGCCGAAGCTGATAAAAATTTGTTTATATAATTGTTGTTAACAATTAAAATAATTTATTGTTATGTAAACTTCCTAAAGGTTTAAAAATTAGTCATTTACACTTGATTATGTTGAAAAAACCAACTTTCCACCTCTAAAAATAGCCAGACAGTGCATTTGTTAATTAAATTTGTTTAAACAATCACTAATTATTATTAAATGACTAAATCGGGTAAGTAAGTGACATTTGTCTATAATTTTTGGCCGATTCAGTAGAAAAAACTTTATTTATGTCATCATAAATACCTGACATGGTCAATTGTTTATCAAATTTGTTTATAAAAAATAACAAATTATTATTGTCTTTCATGAATTTAGTTAAAAATCGGTTTCTGTCTATAAATGATTCATATTTAGTGCGAATCAATTTTCACCCACTTATTTGTTTATAACAAATTCAATAAATTTTTAAACAATTTGATTTTTAATTTTTATTTTAATTTAATTTAAAATTTTTAATTTTTAAACACATTGATTCTAGGTATTTGGGATTGAATATAAGTATTTCTCGAAACTCGGTTCTCAAAAAATAAAATTTTTTTTTTTTTTCATTTTTGTTATTAAATAAAAAAAAAAAATTTTTTTTTTCAAAATGTGGATCGACAGTTTTGTGTGGAATTTTATAAGCTTTAATTTAAAAAAAAAAGTTTCAAATCGGTTCAGAAATAGTTTTGAATATCAATTTTTTCGTGAAATTTTTTTTTAACCCACTGTGCGACGTAGCGAATAGTTTGTTAGTGTTAGTGTTCGTTAAACTCATAAAAAAAATAATCTACATAGTTTTATGTTTAAAAATTTAATATCTTTACCATCGACTGAGAAATATAGACGTCGTAAATTTGCTAGAAAGTGCTTATAATTTCCACAAATATTTCATCAGTGAGATAAAAAAGTATATTATTATCATTCATAATTTTGAACACGTAGAGGAAGTAGATAAATCCACAGCGTTCGTGGCAAAAATCAGAATTCACAAATAAAAAATGCGTCTCATTATTGGCGGTTTTTTTTTAACACTAGCAGTTGTTCTTCACTCAATTGGTAAGTATAGAAAAATATACACATAATTTGATAACTTTTGTCAAAAAATATCCTATCTTAAAAAAGTGGTGTCACGAAATATTTTGAAAACCTTGTATACATTGTTGTTGCAAACCTGATTGGCTCTTGAATTTGTTATAAAAATCATAAAAATCTCTTAAATTCTTTTAAAATTCCTTAAAATCCCTTAAAATTTCATGAAATCCTTAAAAATACACAAAATCTTTTAAAAATCAGAACAACCTCTTGAAACCCCTAAAAATTTGACAATAACTTTCAAAATCACTTTAAATTCTACGAAATCTCTTGAGTTAATGAAATCTTTTGAAATCCCTCAATAAAATTACTAGAAAAACTTTAAAATTTATCAAAATCCATAAAATATTTTAAAAGCTATTACAATCTCCTAAAATTCATTAAAATTCGTGAAAATATCTAAAAATTCTTATTTTTAAAATTATTAAAATCTTTTAAAAATCGACAAAAATGATTAAAATCATAAATGTCTTGAAATCCAAGTTAAAATTCGTAAAAAAACTCTACAAATTCCTAAAAATCTCTTGGACTTTTTTAACAATTAAAATTTCTTAAAATTTTTAGAAATCTTATCAAATTCCATGAAATCCTTAAAAATTCGTGAAAATATCTAAAAATTTTTACAAATGCTCAAAAATTCCACGAAATCCTTAAAAATTCTAGAAAATTTTTTAAAAATCATAAAATCCTATTGAAATCCCTAAAAATTTGATAATAACTTTCAAAATCCCTTTAAATTCTACGAAATCTCTTGAGTCATAGAAATCTTTTGAAATCCCTCAATAAAATTACTGGACAAACTTTAAAATCCTTCAAAATCCATAAAATATTTTAAAAGTTATAAAAAAGCTCTTAAAATTCATTAAAATTCGTGAAAATATCTAAAAATTCTTAGAAATGCTCAAAAATTCCACGAAATACTTAAAAATTATACAAAATTTTTTAAAAATCAGAAAGATATCTTGAAATTCTTTAAAGTTATTAGACATTTCATAAAATACCATCGAAATCTTTTAAAATTTCACAAATTTTTTATAAAACTCATAAAAATCTCTTAAATTCTTTTAAAATGCCTTAAAATCCCTTAAAATTACATAAAACCCTTAAAAATCAGAAAATCTTTTTGAAATCCCTAAAAATTTGACGATAACTTTCAAAATTCTTTTAAATTCTACGATATATTTTGAGTCATAAAAATCTCTTGAAATCCCTCACTAAAATTACCCGACAAACTTAAAAATCCTTCAAAATCCATACATCAGTGAAAATCTCTTAAAATTCGTATTTTTCCAAATTTCTTAAAATTCTATATGATAATATTCCCTTTATATCCTATAAAATTAAAAAAAAAATATATATATATATATTAATATATTATGTAATATCTAGCTATTTAACTATGGGACGACTGTCATACTAGAAAAATTAACATATTTAAACAGCATGTTGGGGACCAAAGTGTCTAAGCAGGCCCGGAATTCAAAACATTGTCAATCGCTGTGGTTTCTCTCCTTCTTTTACCTTTTGATAAAACCTTCGTAATTTTCCTATAATTTTAAAGGAATTTTAAAATTTATGAATTATTATAAAATTATTATAAAGGATATTTAAAATTTTTAAATTTTTTATAAAATTAAAATTATTAGAAATCACATCAAATTCCATGCAATCCTTTAATATTTCACAAAATCTTTTATAAATCATAAAAATCCCTTGAATTTAAAAAATTTTTAATTAAAAATTTAAATTAAATTTTTTAATTTAAAATTCAAAAATCGTCAAAATTCCTTACAATACGTTTAAATCTCTGAAAATTCATCGAAATTCCACGAAAAGTTTTCTAAATTCCTTCAAACCCTCGAAACTGTTTGCAATCTCTTAAAATTCCTCACAAAACCTTTTAAATCCCTTAAAATTCGTTGAAATATTTTTAAATTCTTCCAAATAATACAACATTCAAAATCCATTAAAGTCCTTTAAAAGTCTTTTAAAAAATCTCTTAATATTGAATGAATTCCTTTAAAATTCCACGAAATATCCGGAAATCCCATAAAATTCTTAAAAACCTTTTAAAATTCCTCTCTAAAAAAATGTTTTTACAAAATCTCTCGAAAATCTGGCATACATTGTTGTTGCAAATCTGATTGGCCTTTGAATGACTTGAAGTTTTAAGAAGGAATACAAAATAATCGCGCGCGCTTACACAGAGAAAACTGGATATTAAATCGTAATATCTAGCTATTTAACTATGGGACGACTATCTAGATATTTAGATATAATATCTTGATATTAAAACTTAATATCCAGATATTAAAATATTAGATGTTAGAATTTTTGGATTATATATTTTAATATCTGGATATTAAGTTTTAATATCAAGATATTATATCTAAATATCTAGATAGTCGTCCCATAGTTAAATATCTAGATATTACAGTTTAATATCCAGTTTTCTCCGTGTAGCGCGCGTGTTGGTTTACTAGTAATATAAATATCTTTAAACATGTTTAAAAATGAAAAAAATTAACCAAATTGTTGCTTCTTTTTGCAGAAGTAAGTTCACTGACTCGTCAACCACTTAGAGTGATTCTTGAGCCTCAAAGCTTAAATCTTCCTGAGCCTTATTATTATGATGAAAATCGTGAGATTCGGCAAAGAGGACTTCCTAACGCTAACTCAATAGTCGAAAAAGGTGTATTTAAGGGAATGACTGACGACGTCCATTATTATCCAATAATTTTGAATCACAAATATTATGCTATAAACTTAATTGAACGCAAGTATGTTGAACTGACCGAAGATCAAGTCGACAATATTCGTGCAAATGTCGAGGGTCTTAGTCGATTTATACATGATTTACGTGCCCATTTACACAGACGCGACAATGTGCGGACCTAGAACTTTTTCTGAAGATTTAACAATTCTAAATCATAGACATAAAATTATTAAATATATATATGTAATTATGTATATATATATATACATATACACACGGAGAAAACTGGATATTAAACCGTAATATCTAGCTATTTAACAATGGGACGACTGTCATACTAGAAAAATTAACATATTTAAACAGCATGTTGGGGACCAAAGTGTCTAAGCAGGCCCGGAATTCAAAACATTGTCAGTCACTGTGGTTTCTCTCCTTCTTTTACCTTTTGACAAAACCTTCGTAATTTTCCTATATTATGTGGGTATTCATCTACAATTTAAAAAAAATTCATCCCTCTAGATTTTCCCTATCGAAAGTACTACGATTTTTAAACAAAACGTTTGATTCCACTGGGCGTCATGTCGGGGACTAAAGAGTTTGTGCAGTTTTTTTTATTTGCATAAAATTGACGCTTTTTGGAAGAATCTGTAACTCTTATTGAACATGTCATACTATAAAAATGTTATATTTTATGTTTGAATCATTATTTATCCCCTTTATTCCGTCATTCACAAAATATATTGCCTACCCGTTTCAATCCATAATTTTCTATCCGCCAATTATTTTTTTTACCTTGCTTTCCATTCCACCCATTGTGGAAGTTGTGCCATTGACATAAGCTTCATTTTGTTTATGTAATTTATCGAGAGCTTGAGCACTCGACATCATTTGTTGGTACATGACATTAATTTGCCTCCATACTTGATTCATTTCTTGTTCCATTTTCGTCGTCAAATTAGCCAAGGCCCCATTTTGATTGTCCATTATATCGTTTGATATTCCATCAAATCTGGTATTCAGTGTATTATTAATATTCGCTCCTTGAGCTTTGAGCAAATCGCCAACTTCCAATAAAATTTGATGAACACCGTATTCTACTCTTTTTTTCGTGTCAAGCACGTGATCCGCCATTGATACCATCACAGATTGACCTTTTTCCAAATCGTGAAGTTCTTGGTTCACTCTATCTGCATTTGTCCCAAGATCCATCCTGCAAATTCATTTTTATAAATTAAGGCCATGTAAGACTTACCCGATCCCTACCTTACCGACATTTTTTTCTCTGCAACCTTACTAGTACTTTTATTGAAATATCAAATTGAAAATTTCTAAAATTAAAGAAAATATGCCAAGATATGTTTATCTGGTCTTAAATTTTTGTAAAAATAAAAAAAAATTTTTTGAACAAATTTTTTTTTTATAAATGTCAATATTTAGGACCAGATAAACGTACCTTAATGCTTTAGCTTCAATTTTAGAAATTTTCAATTTGATATTTCAATAAATGTACAAGTAAAGATGCAGAGAAAAAAATATCGGTAAGGTAGGGATCGGGTAAGTCTTACATGGCCTTAAGGGATTTCAAGGGATTCATAAGATTTCAATGGATTTTAAGTAATTTTATGGGATTTGATGATATTTTTAGAGATTATAAGTAATTTTAAGAGATTTAAAAATTTTCTATGAGATACTAAGTAATTTTATGGACATTTATTTCTAGAAATTTTAAAGAATTTGGTTAAGTTATATTGGATTTTCAAGAATTTAAAACAATTTAAAGGTGTTGGAGCCAAGTTTTAATCTAAAAATTCGATTTCTTCATTTTACTCAACAAATATTAAAATTGGAATTTTTTCCCTCTATAGAATTAATTAATTTTTAAGTAGAGTTAGGCACACAGAGCAAGAAAATATCTAATTCAAATATTTTTTAAATAAAATGAAAATATTTAATTTTGAAGTTAAATTTTGAATTCTTCGTTTTATGTAAAAAGTATTGAAATTAAATATTTTTTCGCTTTGTACGCAGTCTTATATTTGAAAAAAGATTAGCGCTACAGAGCGTAAAAATATTTATTTATAATTTTCGTTGACTAAAATGGAGAAATCGAATTTTTAGATTAGAACTTGGCTTCAACACCCTTAAAAGGAGATTTAAAATAAAAAACTTTCCAAATTAAAAAACACTAAATTGATTAATTGTACAGAGTGAAAAAATTCCAATTTCAATATTTGTAAATAAAATGAAGAAATCGAATTTTTAGATTAAAACTTGCTTCCAACACCCTTAATCTGTATTTGTTAAATGAAAGTATTATTGTCACATTAATTAATGCTAAAAAACTAAATTACCGAAGTGCGTTGATAGCATATTTAATATCTTCCTTTGTTTCCACAATTTTACTTTCAAGTCCGTCTGTTCCTCGAGTTACAGAATCTCGCAAGGCATGTTTTGTTTCCTGCAAGGACATCTGGGTTTCATTATGCAGAGACTGCAGCTCTGAAATTCTAAAAATCAAATAAATAATTATAACACTGATTACAAGAAAAAAAATGTAATTTAAAAATTAAAATTAACCTCGGGAGTTCCTGAAGACGTTCGGAAGTGTCTTCTAGAAGCTCCTTTATTCTGCTGAGAGCCCTATTTTGTTCTGCAAGTGATGCACTAATTTCAGGTGAAATTGCTGGTCTGCTTTCGACATTATTAGGAATGTCTCTTATTCTTCCTATTGAAGAGTCTATGTCGCCAATCTTCGAGCTAATATTCCTCACCTAAAAAATTTAATATCAATTGGAAATAAATATAAATAATCATTTATAATATAATATAAATTAAAATAAATATAAATAATTATTTATAATATAAATTAAAATAAATATAAATAACTATTTATAATATAAATTAAAATAAATATAAATAATCATTTATAATATAAATTTAAATAAATATACATAATTATTCCATTATTTATTTTGTTATTTATTTATTTATTACTTCAGAGAAGACGTTCTGTATTTTGTCCTTATGGAGATTAGCGTCGTCTTTCATCCTGAGACTCATTTCTTTGACACTCGATCCAAAATTAGAAACTTGTCGAGAAATCATCACTTGTGTTTCGTTCAGCTTTGCTAGAATTCCCGCGGTTGACTTGGATTCTGAATGGTCATTGGCTTCTGTGATTTTATTTTCGATGGACGAGAGCCAACCCTCTAAACGATTTTCCAGATCTTCGAGTGTGTCAGCCGTCTTTTGCATCTGTATTCTCTCTCTTTCGTCCCTCTGTAATTGAAAGAATTTTTTTTTACATTTTTAAACGCTTCAATATTGAAACGCTTCAATTTTGAAACGCTTATAATTTTAAAACACTTATACCAGTTAGAAGCATTGTCAAATTTGAATCGCTCTTAATTTTAAAGAGTTTCCAAATTTCAAACACTTTACATTTTAAAACGCTTCCGATTATGAAGCGTTTTTCCAATCTGAACGTTTTTGAAGCGTTTATTTTAGATAAACTCATTGAAAATCTGAAATTAATATTTAAACTGAAAATTTTCATTTTCTTAATATTAAAACGCTTCTAATATGGAAACGTTTCTATATTCTGAGCGTTTCTGAAGCGTTTCTCTTAGTTAAACTGATAAAAAACCCGAATATAATTTTTAAACTGAAAATTTGCATTTCCTTAATATTAAAATGTTTCTAATATGGAAACGTTTCTATATTCTGAGCGTTTCTGAATCGTTTCTCTTAGTTAAACTCATAAAAAATCCGAATATAATTTTTTAACTGTAAATTTTTATTTGTTTAATATGAAAACGCTTCTAATATAGAAAATTTTCTATATTCTGAGCGTTTCTGAAGCGTTTCTCTTAGTTAAACTCATTGAAAATCTGAAACTAATATTTAAACTGAAAATTTTCATTTTCTTAATATTAAAACGCTTCTAATATGGAAACATTTCTATATTCTGAGCGCTTCTGAAGCGTTTCTCTTAGTTAAGCTCATAAAAAATCTAAGTATAACATATAATCTGAAAATTTGCATTTCCCTAATATTAAAACGTTTCTAATATGGAAACGTTTCTATATTCTGAGCGTTTCTGAAGCGTTTCTGATAGTTAAACCCGTAACACAACTGAATAAAGTTCCAAAATTTATTTTCGACCGGCTTGTACGAAAGTGCTTCTAATTTGGAAACGTTTCTACCTTCTGAACGTCGGTAAAGCGTTTTTAATAATTTATCTCACAACATATCTAAATAAAATTGAAAAATTCTTAATTTCAAACCGCTTCATATGAAAACGCTCCCAATTTCAAGTCCCTAAAATAAAATTCTTAATAATTAAATTATACATTATTTTCTTCATAGAAATTTTGTTTTGTAACTGTATAATTGATCTTAATTATCAATTTTCAGTACAATTTTTCCCGCGCAATGTTTATATAATTACAGAAACAATAATGTTAATAATTTGAGAAAAAAACGTAACGTACTTGTGAAATAAGTTGTTCGATGCCAGCGACTCGTTCATCCAATTTGACCAAATGCGACTTGAGTCCCTCGACAGTGGTCACTTTTTTCGTTAGGACTGACATTGATTTTTTTAATTGCTCGCCTAATTGTCGCTCGCGTGACTCGTGCCTTTCCAATTTTTCCGTATTTTCACGCATTATGTGAACGAGACTCAGCATTGCATCCTTAATGTCTTCATCACTAAAACATTTTCATTACTCACATAACTTATTTTGAGACAAGTAATCTTTACATTGCCACCCCTTTTACGCTTAAACTGTTTTTCACCCCATTTACGCTTGAAATTGATAAGTATACGAAATTGGTTTAAATAAAACGTTTACCACCCCCTTTACGTTCAAAATATTTTCCACCCCATTAACTCTTGAAAATAATAAGTATTATGTGAAAATCCCATCTTAAAAAATCCTATCTTAAAAAAGTGATGTTATCAATATATCGAACAAAATTTATTGAAATTTTAGAAATATTAAAGGATTTCACGGTATTTCAAGGAATTTTATTAAATTTATTATGATTTTCAGAAATTTTAAGTAATTTTACCAGTTATTGGGATTTTATAGAATCTAAAGAAATTTAAGGAATCTAAAAATCTAATAAAGAATTTTCATTTGATTTTCAGATAATTGAAAGTATTTAACGAGATTTCATGGGGTTTAAAATAATTTTAAAGGATTTAACGATATTTTGTGTAATTTTAAGTAATTTTAGAAACTTTAAAGCTGTTTCAAGGAATTTCAATAAGTTTCATTGGATTTTTAGATATTTTGAGGGTTTTAATGGGATTTAATGGGACTTTGAATAATTTTAAGGAAGTTAAAATTTTTTTACAAATTTATTGAGGTTCCTAAAATTAGACTTTTGAAATATAAAAACTTACAAGTTTTTATATTTCAAAAATTAAAAATTCTGAATTATATTTCATAATTTTGAAATCCCTTAATTTTTCCAATCCCACATTTTTTTGGGAAAAGTTATGAAATTTTAAAGGATTATAAAGGATTATAAAGAGATTTAATGATATTTCATGGAATCTTGAGAAATTTTAAGGGATTTAAAAGGGCTTTACGAAAGTTATTGAGATTTTAGAAATATTAAGTGATTTCACGGTATTTCGAGGAATTTTATGAAATTTTAAAGGATTTTACGAAATTGCATGAAATTTTACGTAATTTTCAGAAATTTTAGAATGTTTCATAGGATATTAAGTTATTTTAACGACTTAGGAATTTCAAGAATTTATGAGATTTCATTGGATTTTTAGGGATTTCAAGGGATTTTAAGTAACTTTAAGATATTTTATGAGATATTAAGTAATTTTAAGAACATTTATTTCCAGAAGTTTTAAAGGTTTTGATGAGATTATATTGGATTTTTAAGAATTTTAAAGAATTTCACGACATTTTATGGAATTTTGAGTAATTTTAAGAGATATAATGAGACTTTATGAGATTTTGAGTATAATTTTAAGTAATTTTATGTGAATAAAGTTGCGAACGTTCAAATGAACGAAATATTTTTTTCAAATTAAATTTTATCCAGAAATATTGTGCCAACTAAAAATAACAATCAGGATTGCAAGTTTATTTCATTCTTTATTATTTTCAATGTAAATGAATCAATATTTGAAAACTTTTTATAGTTAAAAATACAATCAATACAAAAATTCGTTCATTTGAACGTTCAGAACTTTTCAATCATGTAATTTTAAGGAATTGCACCAGATTTTGAAGGATGTTAAAGGGATTTTAAGATATTGTATGGGAATTTTACGAGATTTCATGGGATTGTTAGGAATTTCAAGGGATTTCATGGAATTTTAAGTAATTTTATGGTATTTGATGATATTTTTAGAGGTTCTAAGTACTTTTAAGCAACTTTAAGATATTTTATGAGATATTAAATAATTTTAAGAACATTTATTTCCAGAAATTTTAAAGGATTTGGTGAGATTATATTGGATTTCCAAGAATTTTAAAGAATTTAACGAAATTTCATGGAATTTTGAGTAATTTTAAGTAATTTTAAGGAATTTCACCAGATTTTGAAAATATTGTATGGGAATTTTACGAGATTTCATGGGATTGTCAGGAATTTGAAGGGATTTCATGGGATTTTAAGTAATTTTATGCGATTTGATATTTTGAGAGATTCTGAGTAATTTTAAGCAACTTTAAGATATTTTATGAGATATTAAGTAATTTTAAGAACATTTATTTCCAGAAATTTTAAAGGATTTGGTGAGATTATATTGGATTTCCAAGAATTTTAAAGAATTTAACGAAATTTCATGGAATTTTGAGTAATTTTAAGAGATATAATGAGACTTTATGAGATTTTGAGTAATTTTAAGTAATTTTAAGGAATTTCATCAGATTTTGAAGAATGTAAAAGGGATTTTAAGATATTTTATGGGAATTGTACGAGATTTCATGGTATTGTCAGGAATTTTGAAGGATTTCATGAAATTTCATAGGATTTTAAATAACTTTAAGGGATTTGTCCGTGTTTTATGGATTTTAAAAAAATTCTAAGGGATGGTACGATGTTTTATGGGATATTAACTAATTTTAAGTAATTTAAAGTAATTTTGGACAGATTATGGATTCTATAAACAGTTCGTCACCCATTTGTACATATATATTATATAAACTTACGTGATTTCTCTAGCACTCGTGAATCCAAAAGCGAGAACTATTAGCACAAATGTCGCGATTATGAGCCTCATGACGACAATGAACTATTATTTCTCGACAAGTGAAGAACCTCTGGAAATAGTGGAAATATAAGATGAACGACTTTTCACTATCCGAGCCGAGGGAATGTTGAAAGTTGTAATAGCTGTGAACTTCATAGGATTTAGATAATTCTTATATTTAGTTTAGAATGTATAATGTACACATATATGTGTTTTATGTTGTATGCAATAAGTGTAAAGCCTTTCCGCGAATAATTAATTCAATAACTCAGGCAGATAAGGAAGATTAGGGTCACCAATTGATGACCTTTCGCTGACAAAACTCGCAGAAAATCACATTTTCGTTATTATTTTACTAGAGATTTAAAGCAGCTAGTTCATAAAATATGTATTTGATAATTTACCGTTTTATCACCTTTCGTATATATTTAACATTGACTTTTCTCAAATGATTCTCATCGATTAAATAGATAGATTAAATTAAATAGATTACAATTTTATATATGAATGACATTTTTTTTGTCATTTGTCATTGAATTTTCATTATCGGTTATTAAAGTCCAACAATGAAAACAAACGTGCTTTGTTGATTTCACTCTGTGTCAAGGTTCTTTTTCATTTTATAGAAAAATCTCATAAATATCAGGAACTGAGGACAAACATACAAAGAATAACTTCTTTGTCGAAGCCAGCAGAACTCAACACCTGAACCTATTAAGATTCAGAAGCTCGAGGACTTTATAAAAATTGAAAAATTTATTATTTTAATTCTTTCTGAAGACAACTAAAGATTTTTCCAAGAGGGGGCAAAAAAAATGTACAGCCCTGGGCCCCAAGTTGTTTTAATCCGGCTCTGGGTTTAAATAAAAGATTTGTTTAATTTAAAAAAAATTTTTTTAATTTAATTTAATTTAATTTAATTTAGTTTAATTTAAAAAAAAAGCAAAAAACAATTTTTTTGCTTTTTAAACATTTTTTTCATTATGAAAAAATACAGACAATATTTTTCAAAATTTTAACTTTTTCACATAAAAATTCATAAAAAATTCAATTTTTGAGATGAAAAAAAATGTTGAGTGGAAATATTTTGATTTTGTACGGTAATTTCATAAAATTCCTTGAAATACCGTGAAATCCTTTAATATTTCTAAAATTTCAATAAATTACATACATCAGGACAATTTTTCAGAACATCATATTACACATATTCCATTTAAAATATGTTCAAAAAAACCTTTTTATAGAAACTGAATTTTTGTCACCACTACAAAGCTTCCTCTATGAGGAAGCAATATATGAATAATATATTGCAAAATTATTTATCTTTTATAAATAAAAATATACATTCTGGGAAATCACGGGTGTATATAGACATAATATCTATGTGCAGTATTTTAGAGAGTATAAGTAATCGAATCGATAAAACTGATCAGTAGATTCATTTTCACACTTTTTTCCACATCCGAATGAATGAACACTGCGGATCTTCTAAGCGACTTGACTTTCAAGTTCTTCAAAGCTACTTTACGAAGGATGAAGGGCCACATTGTCCTACAGATTCCCTCTCAAGACAAAATTCTTTCTTGCTTCCAGGAATCATCTGAAGAGTAAATTTCCCCAAAAAAACATGTGTTACGTACACATCAGAAAAAATTTTGTTTAAATTAAACAAAATTTGTTTTCATCAATCAAATATTATTATGTTTTTAAGGACTTAGGGGATTACAAGGGATTTAAGAGATTTCATTGGATTTTCAGGAATTTCAAGGGATTCATGGGATTTTAAGTAATTTTATGGGATTTGATGATATTTTGGGAGATTCTAAGTAATTTTAAGTGTTTTTAAGGTATTTTATGAGATAATAAGAATTTATCGAAACTTCCTTGAATGTTGAGTAATTTTAAGAGATACAATGAGATTTTATAAAATTTTTAGTGATTTTCAGGAATTTAAAAGGGCTTTACGAAATTTATTGAGATTTTAGAAATATTAAGTGATTTCACGGTATTTCGAAGAATTTTATGAAATTTTAAAGGATTTTACGAATTTACATGAAATTTTAAGTAATTTTCTGAAATTTTACAATGTTTCATAGGATATTAAGTTATTTTTAAGCCTTAAGGGATTTCATGGGATTTTAAGTAATTTTATTGGATTTGGTGATATTTTGGGAGGTTCTAAGTAATTTGAAGCAACTTTAAGATATTTTATGAGATATTAAGTAACTATAAGAACATTTTATTCCAGAAATTTTAAAGGATTTGGTGAGATTATATTGGATTTTCAAGAATTTTAAACAATTTAACGAAATTTCATGGAATTTTGAGTAATTTTAAGAGATATAATGAGACTTTAAGAGATTTTGGGTATAATTTTAAGGAATTTTAAGGAATTTCACCAGATTTTGAAGGATGATAAAGGAATTTTAAGATATTGTATGGGAATTTTACGAGATTTCATGGGATTGTTAAGAATTTCAAGGGAATTCGTGGGATTTTAAGTAATTTTATGCGATTTGATATTTTGGGAAATTCTAAATAATTTTAAGCAACTTTAAGATATTTTATGAGATATTAAGTAATTTTAAAAACATTTATTTCGAGAAGTTTTAAAGTTAATTTCACGACATTTCATGGAATTTTGAGTAATTTTAAGAGATATAATGAGACTTTATGAGATTTTGAGTAATTTTAAGGAATTTTAAGGAATTTCTCCAGATTTTGAAGAATGTTAAATGGATTTTAAGATATTGTGTGGGAATTTTACGAGATTTCATGGGATTGTCAGGAATTTTAAGGGATTTCAAGAAATTTCATAGGATTCTAAATAACTTTTAGGGATTTGTCCATATTTTATAGAATTTTAAGTAATTCTAAGGGATTTTATGATGTTTTATTGGATATTAAGTAATTTTAAGTAATTTTAAGAAATATCAAGTGGAATAACGAAATTTAAAGGAATTTTATGAAATTTATTGGGAATTCTTAGAAATTTTAAGGAATTTGACGATATTTTATGGGATATTAAATTCCCAACTTTCAGGACTTTTAAGAGATTCAAGGAATTTTACGAAATTTTATTGGATTCTCAGAAATTTTAAGCGATTTCATCGGATTTTGAGTAATTTTAAAAGATTTAACGATATGTTTTGAAATTTTAAGTAATTTAAAAAACTTTTAAGGGATCTTAAGGGATTTCATGACGTTTCATTGAATTTTTATGTATTTTAAGGACTTCAATGAGATTTCATGGGATTTTGAATAATTTTAAGGAATTTAATGAGATTTTATGGGATTGTCACGAATTTTAAGGAATTTCATAAAATTTCACATGATTTTAAATAACTTTAAGTAATTCTAAGGGATTTTACGATGTTTTAACATTTAGTAATTTCAAGAAATATCAAGTGAATTTACGAAATTTAAAGGAATTTCACCAAATTTTGAAGGATAATAAAGTTATTTTAAAGAATTTTATAGAACTCATGAAGATTTCTGAAATTAGATAAAGAATCACAAGATTTTATATTTCAAGAATTCAAAATTCTCAATTATTTTTTCTACTAGCAAAAGTTGTGCAAAAACGAGAAACTAATCGCGCGCAGAGCGCGCGGATCATATTTTCTAGTAACATTAAAAATTACTATATTATGGAATAAAGAAGTTGTTTGAAAAAAAACTATATGTATGTATTAAATACTTAATGCTTCCTCTATAAGGAAGCAAATTATATTTGATTCCAGAGGAAGCAAAGTGCTCATTGAATGAGCACAAAAGTTGATACAACCTCACAGCTATAGTTATTATTATATAATTTTCTAATATCGTGTATCATTTGTATGTCCGCGTATAAAATTACACATGAAATGAAGTTCTGTCTACGAAGTTGCATTTTTGAAGGGCGGAAAAATTGTCATCAACGAAAGCATCGTCTCAATGACTAATTAGTCTCATCTCTGTCATTCATTGGAGATTGAACAGTAGTTCTCAAACACACGGAATTGAAATGAGAAAATATGGTCTAATGGATTTTTATTAAATGGTGTTGTACCTTCAAGCTATAAATAGAACCTGCCATAGAGATAAACAGATGCTCTCCAATAAAGGGTTCACTTTCTTGTTGCGAGCTAAAATTGAGACTATATATATGTACGTATATTTTGCAGCATCACCTTCTCCATTTAACAGAAGTGCAACAACCCGGATTAATTTTAGAACCACTTCTTCTATGCTTCGAATTTTCCTGTTCGGAGGAGAAAATCAATATTTTCATTATTCTTACTGTTTTCTTTAAATGTAATTTCAATGTAATTTCCATTCTTTTTGTCATGATTTATGTGCAATTACTGTTTACGTTTTGTACCTGTTGCACAGAATTTACTTGACTTTTTTTCAATGCATAGCATTTTTTTTTCCTTCCTTCTTATTTTTCCTTCCTTCCTTTTTTTTTCATTCAACGCACAGGACTTACTTTTCATGTTTTCTACTCTTCATTGCATATCAATGATAATTACACACAATCTTACTTATTTTGCTCTTCATTTTACTTTAATACCCTCTTCACATCTCACATAAACTATTATGTGCAGTTTTCTATCAATAGATGCAAATTTAAAAACAGTGTCATTAAAACAGATTAAAACAGATTAAAATAGATTAAAAACAGTAAAAAAATAGTAAATGCAATGCAATGCAATACAATTATTTTAACATTTAGTCGAACTAATGCAATTCAGATTAATGTAATTGAATAGGAAAGCATTTTAAATGCGAATAAGTGGACATTAAGTTAATGAGAGACAATTATCAGATGATAAGTGGAGAATAATTGGATAAAATTTTCGAATAATTGAATATATATATATCCAGAAAGGGTGAATGAAGGAAAGTTAAAAAAAAATCTTCGGATTGAATTGGAGGGGATATTTTTAAAAAATTCCCGCTACGCGGATAAAGATTCTAATGAGGCCCGTGATTGATAATTGGAAAGGCGATTATTTGATTATCTTTCTGATAACTTTGTCGGCGATTGACTTACCTTGAAGAGTGAGGATCTTTTCTTTGTTTTGAAAGACAAGTGATCACGCGAGCGTCCTGTTTTCCTGGCCGCTACACGAAGAACTGAAACTGCACCATTAGGTAACTCCTCATTTGGACTTTAAAAAAAGGCAATTGCCGGAAGTCGTACTCAGAGGCATCTCGCGAGGAAGATGAAAAACACTCTGTGCGCGTGTTCTAAATTCTTCGAAATTATCTTCAATATTCATATATTTTCGATTTTTAACATGTTTAAGGATTTTATAAGAAAGAGCCCGTTCTGAATAGGAAGAAATGTTTTCAACATTGAATATTTTTTTAATCGAATATTTTCTACATAATTAAATTAATAAATTATATTTTATTTTATTTAATTAACATTTTTTTTAATGGAAAAATAAAAAAAAATTTTTAAGATATATTGACTTGTGTGTATTTAAAGATTAAAAAATATTAACTTGTATTTTTTAAGGATACAAAATAATAATAATAATATTTTTTAATCTTTAAAAAATAAGTCAATATTTTTTAATCCTTAAATACACACAAGTCAATATATTTTGTAATTTTGTTTTTATTTTCCCATTAAGAAAAATTTTAATAAAATAAAATATAATATAATTTATTAATTTAATTATGTAGAAAATATTTTTAAAAATAAAATAAAATAATATTCATGTAGAAAATATTCGATTAAAAAAAATATTCAATGTAGAAAACATTTGCTCCTATTCTGAAAGGGCTCTTAATAAATTACATTATATTTTATTTCATTATTAAAATTTTTTTTTAATGGGAAAATAAAACACAAAATTTTTAAGATATATTGACTTATGTGTATTTAAGGATAAAAAAATATTGACTTATTTTTTAACGATTAAAAAATATTGACTTGTATTTTTTAACGATTAAAAAATTATGACTTGTATATGTAAGGATACAAAATAATAATAATATTTTTTAATCCTTAAATACACACAAGTCAATATATCTTGAAATTTTTTTTATCTTCCCATTAAAAAAAATTTTAATAAAATAATATATAATATAATTTATTAATTTAATTATGTAGATAATATTTTTAAAAATAAAATAAAAAAATATTCATGTAGAAAATATTCGATTAAAAAAAATATTCAATGTAGAAAACATTTGTTCCTATTCAACGAGCTCAAAAATGCAAAAAAGATTTCAAAGAAATTTTTTTAATTTTTAGGATATTTTAAAGGATTTTATAGAAATTAATTCGATAAAAAATTATTGTTATTATTGTTATTATTATTATTTAATACATATTTTATTTTTATTTATTATTATGAATTATTATTTTCAATTTTAATATTTTTACTTAAAAATCTTGAAACTATTAAAAATTTTTTGAATTCCCTTGAAATCCTTGAAGATGTCTTGATATCTTTAAAATATTGTAAAATCTCCTTAGAATCTTTAAATTTTTCGGAATTATTTTAAAATCCTTTCAAATTCTGCAGTATCATTTAAAATCCCTTAAAATATTTACCAAAATTGAATTATATACTTGAAAATCTCGAAATTCTGAATTCTTCTAAAATTATTTAAAATCTTTTGAAATGTTCTAAAATTACCCTAGCAAAAGCTTCGGATTGAAATTCATTCCGAATCAATCCGAATCATTCCGGAATTTGTATCCGAACCAAACAATTATATTCCGATCTAATCCGAAGGAATTTTTCAATCCGAATAATTAAAAGCCCATTGAAAATCAATCTGAACTTTTAATCCGAATGAATCAGCTAATCCGAATTTATCAGAATTATTCAGAACTTTCAATCCGAATAAATCCGGTCAATCCGAATGAATCTGTATTTTTCAAAATCATTCGGATTGATTCGGATGGACCATATTAATTCGGATAGGCCGGATTGGTTCGGATTATTTCGGATTGATTCGGATTAAAGGTTCGGATTGCTTTTGAATGAGTTTCGGATTAATTCGGTTTGAAAACTTTCTTCGGATTAGATAGGAATGAAACTGTTTGGTCGGGTACAAATTCCGGAATGATTCAGAGAATTTCGGATTGATTCGGAATGAATTTTAATCCGAAGCTTTCGCTAGAGTATCTCTTTCTATTCGAATCATTCCGGAATTTGTATCTGAATCAAACAATTACATTCCGATCTAATCCGAAGGAAGTTTTCAATCCGAGTTAATCCGAAGCCCATTGAAAATCAATCTGAACTTTTAATCCGAATGAATCCACTAATCCGAATTTATCAGAATTATTCCGAACTTTCCATCTGAATAAATCCGGTCAATCCGAATTTATCCGAATTTTTTTAAATCATTCGGATTGATTTGGATTGACCGGATTAATTCGGATTCATTCGGATTGAAAGTCCTGATTGACCGGATTTATTCGGATTCATTCGGATTTAATCGGATTGACCGTATGTATTCGGACTGTAAATTCGGATTAATTCTGATTGAATCGGATTGGCGGATTCATTCGGATTCACTTGGATTAAAGGTTCGGATTGTTTTTGAATGAGTTTCTGATTAATTCTGATTGAAAACTTTCTTCAGATTAGATCGGAATGAAACTGTTTGGTCTGGTACAAAATTCCGGAATGATTCGGAATGACTTTCAATCCGAATGAATTCGAAATAATCCGGTCTATCCAAATCAATCCGAATTATTCCGAAAAATTCGGATAAGTTCGGATTCATTCGGATTGACCGGATTTATTCGGATTAATTCTGATTAATTCGGATGGGCTTCGGATTAACTCGGATTGAAAACTTCCTTCGCATTAGATCGGTATATATATAACTGTTTAGTTCTAATACAAATTCCGGAATAATTCAGAAAATTTCGGATTGATTCGGAATGAAAAGTCGATTTTCGATGATTTTATACCGAATTTGAAAAGGTAGGTCGCCTCGGATTATTCAATTCTAAAGGCGGGATATTTTGAATTGAGAATTTTTGCTATTTTGTTGTTATTAACTTATTTAAGATATATTTAAATGGATGAATCTATCTAACTTCAAATGAATTCATATAAACTTAACTGAAATAAAATGACGGGTCTTGGAATCAAAGAAATATTTTCGCGTTGAAAGCTCAAGGTAAATTGACCTTAGGAAACTTAATCCTCTTTACTTTCAGAATTTGAGATATAAGTACTATATAGTACTTATATCTCAAATTCTAAAACCGGAAACCATAATAAGGTAATAACACCGCCCACTCTCTGAAAAGTCAACAGGTATAGGCATCAATTGTTCTCATTTGCATCTGGCTTTCTCTCTCATAAGAAAGTACAGCTTAGAGAAATTGCACTAAGTTCCTGACGATTTTATGACTATTTAGGGTTCTGCAAGCCTGACCTTCTCAAATACCTTAAGTTTAATTATAATCAATGAACTTTTGTACTCTAAACCCAATCTACTGAAAATTGTAAGTGCCAGAGGAGTTCGGAACAACTCTGGAACCTAAGTTTCCTAAAGGTCAGTTTACCTTGAGCTTTCAACGCGAAAATATTTCATTGGTTCCAACACCCGTCATTTTATTTCAGTTAAGTTTATATGAATTCATTTGAAGTTAGATAGATTCACCCATTTAAATATACCTTAAATAACTTAATAACAACAAAATAGCAAAAATTCTCAATTCAAAATCTCCCGCCTTTAGAATTGACTAATCAGAGTCGACCTTTACAAATTCGGTATAAAATCATCGAAAATCGACTTAATTACGGTTTTCATGAATTAAAAAATAAACGATAATTAATGATTCACGATTTTGGATTATTACGTAAACAAAATTGGTCCAATAATCATCAATTATTACCATTGTTACAGAGAGAACGCTTTTCGCCGGTTAGAGGATTAAAGTAGTGTAGGAAGAGAAAGTGGCACTCTGCACTTGAATTTCCCCCTTCTAACTTTTCCTGCTGGACCTGTTAAAAATAGAACTGAAGGTATATTGATCTATTCTATTTTAAGATTTACACGTAAATATCTAGTTTTCCTGAAGAAATTGTGAGACTTTAAGACCAATTCCGAATAAAACTTTTTAGATTGGATTTTATTCATGACCCTTTTGTAAAACGCTCCTGAGTGTTTACTAATTTCAACTATTTTGTAACAGATATCTGCAGAGATGATATTTGCTTACCTCTTCGTTCTGAGTTTGAGAATCTGATAATTCAAACAGATTAGATTAGTGAAAGGTGAAATTGAAAAACGTATTGATACGTTCTGTGTTATTGGGAATCTTTAGATACTAAAAAGGGAAAGATGAGAGGATAATTTGCATGTTGAAACATGTCTTGAGTCAACAACAATATCAGGACATCAGGAAAATAATTTAATCAAGAATCAGACCATTCAAACAGAACAAAAAATGGTGAGTTTTAAAACAAAGTTAACATTTTATATTTCTTTATAAATCATTGTTGACATTTGAAAAGCCTTTCTTTCTTTCTTTTTTTTTTTCCTTTCTTTTTGGTTAGATTCGATGGAAAGAGTTTTAGATAATTCAAGTTTTCTATATATATTTCTAACTGTTTCCCTCGAAAACATTATTTGTATAAGCTAGAAAAAAATTTTTTTTGGATTACAAAAAGTATTTATAAAATGAATAACAATAAAAAAAACAAATTTTTCTTTAGTAAATTATTTAGTATCAAATTTACAGTTAAATATAAATATAAATAGATAACTATTTTTTCGCTCTGTAGCGCTAATTTTTTTTCAAATATAAGACTGCGTACAGAGCGAAAAAATATTTAATTTTGATACTTTTTGAATAAAATGAAGAATTAAAAATCTAACTTCAAAATTTAATATTTTCATTTTCCTTAAAAATATTTGAATAAGAATTTTCTCGTTTTGTACGCATAATTCTAGGTAAAAATTGAATAATTATACACAGGGAAAAATTACAATTTTAATATTTGTTGAGTAAAATGAAGAAATCGAATTTTTAGATTACAACTTGGCTCCAACACCCTTGACAAATATTAAAATTGGAATTTTTTCTCTCTTTAGAACTAATTAATTTGTAACTGGAATTATGCGTACAGGGCGAGAAAATATCTAATTTAAATATTTTTTAAGAAAAATGAAAATATTCAATTTTGAAGTTAGATTTTGAATTCTTCGTTTTATGCAAAAAGTATCGAAACTAAATATTTTTTCGCTCTGTAGCACTAATCTTTTTTCAAATATAAGACTGCGTACAGAGCGAAAAAATATTTAATTTCGATACTTTTTGCATAAAACGAGGAATTCAAAATCTGATTTCAAAATTGAATATTTTCATCTTACTTAAAAAATATTTGAATTAGATATTTTCTCGCTCTGTATGTATAATTTCAGTTACAAATTAATTAGTTCTACAAAAGGATATAATTCCAATTTTAACATTTGTCAAGTAAAATGAAGAAATTGAATTTTTAGATTAGAACTTGGCTCCAACAAATATTAAAATTGGAATTTTTTCCCTGTGTATAATTAATCCATTTTTAACTAGAATTATGCGCACAGAGCAAGAAAATATATAATTCAAATATTTTTCAAATAAATTGAAAATATTTAATTTTTAAGTTGGATTTTGAATTCTTCGTTTTATGCAAAAAGTATCGAAACTAAATATTTTTTCGTTCTGTATGCAGTCTTATATTTAAAAAAAAAGATTAGCGCTACAGAGCGAAAAAATATTTACGTATAATTTTCGTTTTGTAAAATGGCGAATGGAATTTTGAACTTAACATTTGAATTGAGCTTAAAATTTGAGTTTAACATTTGTACAGAGCGAAAAAATATTTAATTCAAATATTTTTTTATATGAAATGAAAATATTCAATTTTGAAGTAAAATTTTGAATTCTTCATTTTATGCAAAAAATATTTACCTATAATTTTCGTTTTCTAAAATGGAGAATGGAATTTTGAGCTTAACATTTGAGTACAACGCCCTTAAGTAGTCAGTTTTTTGTTAAAAAATAGTTTTATTTTTAATGAATTATTTCTCTTATTATGCATTTTACGACGGAAAATCTAGTTTTTTTTAAAGCTAGGGTAAAAGGGTCGGGAAATTTTTTTTATCTAGAGTAAAAGGTCGGAAAATCTAGTTCTTTTTTAAATCTAGGGTAAAAGGGTTATGCATTAACTCTTGTCATGAATCTTACAAATATTAAAATTTGAGTTATTTCCCTCTGTAGAACTAATTAATTTGTAACTAGAATTCCGCGCACATAGCGAGAAAATATCTAATTCAAATATTTTTTTAAGTAAAATGAAAATATTCAATTTTGAAGTTAGATTTTGAATTCTTCATTTTATGCAAAAAGTATCGAAATTAAATATTTTATCGCTCTGTGTGCAGTCTTAGATTTGAAAATAGATTAGTGCTACAGAGCGAAAAAATATTTATTTATAATATTATAAGTAGAATGAAGAAATCGATTTTTTAGATTAGAACTTGGCTCCACACCCTTAAAAAATATTATAATTATAATGAAATACCATAATAATAATATATATATATATATCTAATATAACAACAACAAATTCAAATTTTCTTACACTACCGAATGTAAAACTTGTAATCTAAAACTAAATAATTTTTCGCAGATGTCGCATGCAAAAGAGCGTCACTTGGACGAAATCTCATCGATCAAAAGTATTTATTTCGAAGATCGATGCGCCGAATTCTCGGAAGGTCACCTGGACATCGAGTGCATTTTTGACCTTCAACCAATCCTACCAAACTCAGGAATTCAGCTTTCCTACGTCTATGATAATCCTCCTAATCCAGTCGACTCCAACAGCATTTTCGTCCATTCTCTTCCACCAATCCGCCTTTATCTAAAACTCCCTTCTTCCTATCCCTCAATAAATCCTCCTGACTACACCCTCGACATTATCTGGCTTCCACCCTGGGAATCTTCAAAAGTATGTCAAAAGCTCGACGAAATCTGGGAGGAAAACGTGGGATCTGAAATCCTCTTCCTCTGGATTGATTTTCTCAAAACTCAGCTTTTTGAGTTCCTCAACATGACGTATAAAATCGACCTATCTTATCTTTTCACATTCTACAAACACAAAGACGACCCTTTCTACAGCCATCTTGTTAGATATCGAGACTTGAGAGTCTCCAGACCATTTGGACGATTCAATCAATGTCCAGTTAAATTTCTGGAGAAGTACAATGAAACGAAAAGCTCTCTGCGGTTCGAGAAAACTCTCCACTTCTGTGAAATTTGCTTGGAGTCCAAAATAGGTTTCGAGAGTTTGTCATTCAAGAATTGCAAGCACGCCTTCTGCAAAAATTGCGTGAAAGAATATCTTTCCTCGAAAATTAACGAGGGATTTGTGAATAAGATTCCGTGTCCGAAAATCGATTGTGGGAAGAAACTTGAGTTTAAGGAAATCAAGGACATCGTCAACGAGGAAATGTTTAAAAAGTTTGAAGCCCTGCTGCTGAACAAGGCCTTGAATACGATGAAGGATGCTGTCCCATGTCCGAGGAAGGCTTGCCAGTATCCTGTCATTAGAGAGAGTATGGATGATAGTTTGGCGACTTGCGCCAATTGCCTTTATAGCTTCTGCGTTTACTGTCGTAAGGTCCAGAACCAAATTTAAAGAATTTTATTTGGTGTGATTTGAAAATGGAAGAACTTAGGCGTTGGACCCAAGTGTTAAGCTCAAAATTCCATTCTCCAATTTACTCATCGAAAATTGTAGATAAATATTTTTTCGCTCTTTAGAGCTAATCTTTTTTCAAATATAAGACTGCGTACAGAGAGAAAAAATATTTAATTTCGATACTTTTTGCATAAAATGAAGAATTCAAAATCTAACTTTAAAATGGAATATTTTCATTTTACTTTAAAAATATTTGAATTAGATATTTTCTCGCTCTGTACGCATAATTCTAGTTAAAAATTGATTAACTCTACAGAGGGTAGAAATTCCAAATTTAATATTTCTTGAGTAAAATGAAGAAATCGAATTTTTAGATTTGAACTTGGCTCCAACATCCTTAATTTTCAAAGTCTTGAAGCTATTAGTTTTTTTATGCTCTTAAAAATTTGGCCGGCTGTCTTCAATTTTCAGCTCCAGTCAACTCAAGTTTAGTGTAATTTTTGTAATTAATAATTTTATTTTAATTCCAGGGGTATCATGGCGTTCACCCCTGTGAAATGTCGAAGGACGAGATCTCAGATCTGATAAATGAGTATCAGAATGCTTCAAAACAGGGGAAGAAGATGCTTGAAGTTAAATATGGGAAGAAACAAATCGAAATTGTCGTTGAACGACATCTCAGTGATAAATACCTTAAGGTAATTTTATTTAACTAGCAGGTTTGAAACAACAATGTATCCGAGATTTTAGGGAAATTTCGTTACATCACTTTTTTTAGAGAGGTATTTCAAGAGGTTTCTAGGAATTTTAATGGATTTTGACCATTTTTAAGTGATTTTTACGAAGTTATAAAGATTTTAGAATTTTCAAAAGATTTCATACAATTTTAAGGCATTTCAGAATATTTCGCGGAATTTTAACGGAATTCATGAAATTTCAAGAGAATTTTTAAAGCTAAGGAATTTTAAGGGATTTTAAAAGTTTTGAAATTTTGAGGAATATTAAGAGGTTTCTAAGAACTTGAGGAGATTCCAACGAATTTTAAGCGATTTCGAAGGTTTTTGTGAAATTTTAAGTGATTTGAAAAGGTTTCTGGGTGTTTTAAGAAATTTTAAGGGATTTTAAATCTTGTAAAGTTTCGAGGAATTTTAAGAGATTTCAAAAGGTTTCAGAGAATAATAATTTTAATGGATTTTAAAGGACGTAAAGAGTCTTTAAATGTCATCGTCGAATTTAAAGAATTTAAAGAAGTTTCTGATGGGAATATTAAAAGGTTTTCACAAATTAAAAAAAATTTCAAGAGATTTTTATGAGTTTTAAAATATTTTATGAGGTTTAAAGGATTTTAAAGTTTGTCAGGTAATTTTATTGAGGGATTTCATACATATATGATTTTCAAAAGAATTTGTAGAATTTAAAAGGATTTCGAAGGTTTTTGTAAAATTTTAAGGGATTTTATGAGATTGTACTACTTATTAAAATATTTTGTAGAATTTTTAAAGATTTCATGAAATTTGATAAGATTTGATCTAATTTTTAAAAGATTTTGTAGAATTTTTAAGGATTTCATGGAATTCGATAAGATTTCTAAAAATTTTAAGAGATTTTAATTGTTAAGAAATTCCAAGAGGTTTTTAAGAATTTGTAGAGCTTTTTACGAGTTTTAACGTGGATTTCAAGACATTTATGATTTTAATCGTTTTTGTGGATTTTTAAGGGATTTCAAGTCATTCAAAAGCCAATTAAGTTTGCAACAACAACGTATGCGAGATTTTCGAGACATTTCGTTACATCACTTTTTTAAGATAGGATTTTATATTTAAAAAATCGAATTTCTCCTAAAATAAAGAATAACATTTTTTTTTTAGGAAAACGCGAAACCCTGTCCCAATTGTTTTGCTCAAACAACGAGGATTGAAGGCTGTAACAAAATGACTTGTGCCTACTGCGAGTCTTACTTTTGCTGGTTATGTGGGAAGTTAATAACCCTGGAAGATCCTTACCAGCATTTTCAAGAACTCCAAAACGAAGAAAACGCTTGCAGTGGAAAACTTTTTGACGGAGTTGTACCTAAAGATGATTTCTTAGAAGAAATCGATATAGAAGCTAATTTACAATTTTTTCAAATGCAAGATCAAAATAATAATTAAAAATTCGTTAAGAAATTAACGAAAACTTGGTATTGAACCAATTCCAAGTTGAATTCTAAAGAAAAAATATTTTTTCTTTAATAATAATGGATTAATTTTTTATATTTTTATTGGATGAAAATACAATTATAACTCAAGTTATAATGCTATATAATTTTATATGCAAAGAAGCATATTTAAAGCAAATGCAGGATTTCTCGTAAAATTCGAATATTTTTGATTTAAAAAAAAACGAATTTTTACGAATTTTGATCTCACTTCATTGAAGAGAAAAATGTTGTATTACTTTTTGATTGCCTCTTTTTTCATCACAGATTTGATAGTTATATTTTTAGTTTTCAGTTCTTTGTAAATTTTGTTTTCTTAGATAATAAAAAGAAATTTTCAATTTTTCAACTTTCTTTTTTTATTATTTATTTTTCCTTTTATTTCTTTTTGAATTCAATTATTAAATTAATGGAAAATTAAATTATTAATTAAATTATTTCATTACGGATCCTAATGAGAAGTAATTGAGAATGAGAGGAACTAGAAAGTTCTGGAAGACGTCAGATTGAAGTTTGTATCAAAGGGACCTAAGAGTAATTTTTGTTTAAGAGGGGTCGAGTTTTATGGCAGACAATTGATTAATACGTGCTCTATTAATGATTATTTGATTTAAGAGGGGTTCATCCACTCTTTGCTTCCTGAGTTTATATTTATTTAAAGTTAATCTTCTGGAACATTCATAAGAATTTTAAGGAAGTTAAAAAGATTTTGAAAGTATTTTATAAGAGATTTAAAAGAGATTTGATATATTTTAAGAGATTTTTAAGAATTTCAAAAGTAGTTAATCCCTACGAATAAAATAAAAGAACAATAATTATACTCAGTTCGAGGTTTATTATTACCAGTCTCCAGATTAAATACAATCCTCATCTATTAATTATATCTACACATCCAAATAGAAAAATAGCAAACTTCATCGCCACCAAGGTAAACTAATAAAAAAACTAAGTATATACGAATCACAATTTCATTCATTTAATTAATTAATAATTTGCTCTTTCTTTTTGTACAGATTATAAATCCTGGATCATTTCATCAGTTTCATCAAAATCTTCTAGAATTTCACTTCTTCTAGAATTTCCAGGGCAGCCTGTGTTCCAGCATCAAGAAATTCTCAGGCGGAAGTGAAAGACAAGCCCTGAGGACATTTTCAATCGCAGTTCTTTGTTTAAACAAAGCGTTAACAACAGGAGAATCCTTAGGAACTAGAGGAGCTTTGCAAAGATAAGAAAGTAAGGACAAGACGCTGTGGAATCCCGAAAATTCTTCTTGTGGAAGGTCTGCAGACTTGAAGGTGATCCTGGAGCAAAGTTCGGCAAGAAGGACCAGGTCGAGGATTATTGGACTCGCGAGGAGGGAATCTTCGCAGGTGTTGTGGATAACAATTGTGTTGTGACCTCCCATCATCAATTCTGACGTGTATTCGTCCATTGCTCTCTTGCTGTCTCCAACGTAAGGAACGTACTTTATTACCACACAGTGGTCTGGTTTTTCCCCAGGCTTGAAGAGAATTTTGTTCGAGTTCACCATGTCGTCCACCACATTGCTTTTTGATATCTAAGCAAAAAGTATAATTAAAAATTGAATTAAAGTTAAAAATAGAAAACAATATGAAGAAAATATTTTATGGGCGTTTCTAAAATTAGAATTTTATAAACTATAAGATCCATTCATTGGAAAACTGATATCTAATTTTGGAAACAACCCTATTCAGAAGCTTCCCAAATTTTAAAGAGCCCCTTTATTATTTATTTATAAAGATAATTTCTTTCCTCTCTCTCCTCTAGAAAAATTCAACGGACCTCTTTGGATCTGAACTGCTGAGGGGCTGATAAGTTGTACCCATCGTTGTTCCCCAAATGGTTGTAGCTGACAATCGAAACTGGTTTGATGCCAGCAGAAACGAGGAAATCCACCAAAACTGATTTCAGCTTCGTCTGTCCGGATTTAAAATCATCGCCGGCTATAAAAGTCTTGCACCTTTCTGCAAACTCAATTGCTCCAGGTACGAAGGTATTTTGAGGCGATCCGTTTATGTAAGTACACTGAAAAAAGTGTTTTCTATTATGAAAGTTATTTTAAAAACGAGAAAAGTCTATTATCGACAAAAATATATAGTAGATATAAAGAAAGCAAGAATAGGAATTTTTAATAAGAATAGGAAAGAACAGGAATTTTTATTAAGGAATAAATATTAAATACGACATAATTTTAAAATAGTTTAAAAATAATTTAATTTAAAACAAATTAGTGTTTTTTTTTTTTTTTAATTTAAATGACTTACTCCTTCCAGAGCTGAAGCCAATGCAAAAATCGTGCTGGGACTGACTTCCGGGTGGTCCTCCTTAATAGCCTTTAATAAATTATCGGCTGTGTCATTAACTCCGGGAATAATTTCGGTGAACCTTTCCGTGTTTGCTGTCCATAAAACGATTACCTTATCTAACTTTTTCGAAGACTTAAAGTCAGAAATGTCTTTCCTAATTGCATTAAGCTGTTCAGTTTTAGATCCAAGGACTACGTTATCAACGCGATTTTCCTGAAATTTAAATTAAAAATTTTGATTATTAATTAAATTGTAAATTAGTTGCTTTTTTTTTATTAAGGAATTCTTCGAACCTGATTAGCAGCAATAAAATCTGGATAATAAAGACTTTTTCTGGGTTTCAGGTTCACCATATGCTCCCTGAGCTTCTTTTGCAAATTAATATCCAAAACCTTGGCTCGTTCCATCGCGTCTGCCAAATTTATACTGGAAATATCCCAGCCATCGACTTCTATATCATTTGGATCTACCATTGGAAGCATTGAAGACATTGGAACGTAAATATCTTCTCCTCCGTTTGTTCCTAATTTGACTGTTGATGCCTGGATCAAGGATCCATACCTGCAAATAAAAAAAATGTAAACTTGTTTAAAAACATTAATAAAACTGACCCCAGAATTTAAAGCGCCCTAAAGTTAAGGGCGTTGGATCCAAGTGTTAAACTCAAAATTTCATTCTCCATTTTACTCAACGAAAATTACAGATAAATATTTTTTCGCTCTGTAGCGCTAATCAAACTTCAAATACAAGACTGCGTACAGAGCGAAAAAATATTTAATTTCGATTCTTTTTGCATAAAACGAAGAATTCGTTTGGTCCAACGCCCTTAAAAAAGTGATGGTGTCACAAAACTAATGGCGCAAAAAAATTTCACGAAAACCTTCGAAATCCCTTAAAATTCGTTAAGATTTCTTAAAACTCTCAGGAATTTATTGAGTCCCATAAAAATCCACAAAAACTATCAAAATAATAAATCTCTTAAAATCCATAGAAATCTTATCAAATTCTATGAAATCCTTAAAAATTCAACAAAATATTTTAAAAAATAGAAAAATCTCTTAAAATTTCACACCTTTCGAAATCCTTTTAAATTTTTCAAAATGTTTTAAAAATCATATATGAATTGAAATTCCTCAATAAAATTACTTGACAAACTTCAAAATTCTTTAAAACCCATAAAATATTTTAAAACTCTTAAAAATCCCTTGAAATGTTTTAAAATTCGTGAAAACCTCTTAAATCGAGAAATTACGTCCTTTAAAATCTATTCAAGTTATTACAAATTCTTCAAAATTATAAAACTCTTGAATTTCGTTAAAATTTCTGAAAATATTTTAAAATTCTTAGAAATCTTAAAAAAAATTCCATGAAATCCTTAAAAATTCTACAAAATTTTTTAAAAATCAGAAAAATATCTTGAAATTCCTTAATGTTATTAGAAATTTCATAAAATACCATCGAAATCCTTTAAAATTTCACAAATTTTTTATAAAACTCATAAAAATCTCTTAAATTTTTTTAAAATGCCTTAAAATCCTTTAAAATTACATGAAATCCTTAAAAATCAGAGCGAGAAAATATCTAATTCAAATTTTTTTTTAAGTAAAACGAAAATACTGAATTTTAAAGTTAGATTTTGAATTCTTCGTTTTATGCAAAAAGAACCGAAATTAAATATTTTTTCTCTCTGTACGCAGTCTTAAACTTGAAAAAATATTATTGCTACGGAGCGAAAAAATATTTAGTTTCGATACTTTTTGCATAAAACGAAGAATTAAAAATCTAACTTCAAAATTAAATATTTTCATTTTATTTAAAAAATATTTGAATTAGATATTTTCTTGCTCTGTGCGCTTAATTCTAGTTAAAAACTGATTAATTATAAATAGTGGAAAAATTCCAATTTTAATATTTGTCAAGAGTGTTGGAGCCAAGTTCTAATCTAAAAATTCGATTTCTTCATTTTATTTGACAAATATTAAAATTGGAATTATTTCCCTTTGTAGAAATAATTAATTTGTAACTGGATTTATGCACACAGAGCGAGAAAATATCTAATTAAAATTTTTTTAAGTAAAACGAAAATATTGAATTTTAAATTTAGATTTTGAATTCTTCGTTTTATGGAAGAAGTATCGAAACTAAATATTTTTTCTCTCTGTACGCAGTCTTATGTTTAAAAAAAGATTAGTGCTACAGAGCGAAAAAAAATTTATTTATAATTTTCGTTGAGTAAAACGGAGAAATCGAATTTTTAGATTAGAACTTGGCTTCAACACCCTTAAAGGAGATTTAAAATAAAAAGCTTTTCAAATTATAAAACTCTAAATTTAAAAAAAAACTTTAAAATCAATAATTTATTTTAACTTACCAATTTGCATGTTTAATTCCTTCTTTAGTCTCCCAGGAAAGTTTCAATTTGTTGGCCAACAAGGCAGCAGTGATTGTCGTGCCATTATTTCCTCCCCAACCAACGAGCATCAAACCCAATTTCGGTAGCTTCACTTCTGTTCGTATCAGCAATTTTTTTGATCCTGGAACGACCTTCAAAATGGAAACTCGAAATATTAGAAAAAAATCGCGAGGTCCCTTTTAAATAAATAAAAAAAAAATTTATTTAAAAAAAAGAGAGTATAAAAAAAGGAAATAATGTTCAATAACACTAATTAAGTTACGTATATTCAAAAATAATAATCGCGTTATCTTTAGTAATGTAATTATTAAAGATAATGGTATTATTTGTGAAAATAAAATTAACGGACAAGATCAAATTGTCTTACTAATTTCGGACTTATTTCTTATTTAAAGTCCAGAACTAAATCTCCATTTTTATTTTTCCTCCCGTTATATTTTCTCATTTCTGACCAACGAAATTCGCTCGTTTCCGGCTGAAATAGTCACATAATTAATATATGCAGAAAATTTCTTAGTCCAAATTTAAATCAATTCAGAATTGCAAAGGGTTTCGACTTTTTACAATTATTTCGTTAATATTTTAAAAATTAAAAAAAAAATTTTTTATTTAAATATCAAAGGGTACCAAAATTGAAGTAGCCTCGAAATTAAAAACATTCCAAACGCAGAAGCGCCTAAAAATTAAAAAATAAATTAAAAAATAAAACAGTTCTAAATATTAAAGAGCCCTAATTTTTGAAAACACTCTAAAAATTAAAAAATTTCTTTTCAATTCCTTTTTTCGATTCCAAAACCGAAACACTTTCGAATTCACTTGATTGAAGATTTGAACTATCCATTTCTCAAAAATTCAAATCTAAAATACAGAAATTCAAACCTTTTAATTAATAAAATGACACTTGTTATAAATATCTATTCTCAATACGGAATAGAAGTTCCTCTTTATCCGAGAAAAAATTCTAATATTCTAATATGAAAAATTTAAAGTAAAACTTACAGTATAATTAGGAATTTTGTCCTGAATCCTTGTAACCTTGGAAGTTTGATACTCGTATTCAGCTTCGAGATAATTTTCTGTGTATTTCATCTTTGGGGATTCAACGTGAATTTTCAAGGCCATTGTTGATTCTTTCCGATGTTAAAATAACTTTTTTCAAGGTAAAAAATATAATGCACGTGTTTTTCACTTTGGAGACTTGAAAAGTCGATAATGACTCTCTTTAGAAAAAAGGAGTTTATAATTATATTTATAATTATATTTTTATATTTTCTATAGAAATGATTTTTTATACCGACTATATGTGAAAAATAAAAATATTTCAGAAATATTATTTTTTGCAGGAGGAACAACGAGGAACAAATGTTCGAGTGTATCTGAATATTCAGAATCAAGAACGTTGTCTCAAATGTACTTCAGAAGCTCAAGGCATGCGCTTTAAAAGAAACCTGGTGAACCCCCTCCACAGGGTAGAAAATCACCCCCCACATTATTGGACTACTGGATGAGGACAGAATAATTTCCTTATTCTCTTTCATATATCTAGTTATTTTCTATTACTAATCGGAAGATACCACTTGAATTTAAAGATAGATTTTATCTCCAGAAAGATCTAGATAGAGACTCAACTTTTCTCCTGTCGGTTTTCAAGAAATTTCTTTTTTATTTATTATTTCTTTTTCATTTTTTGTTTATGTTGTCTTCCCTTCTAGAAATAATCGATTTGCCCCCATTGGGACACAATCAATAAGAGTAAAAACTATATTAGTACAATTCCAAAATTCAAAGAGGCTTCATTTTAAAAAAGGGGCACAGAATTGAAAGATGTTTTTAAAACGTCTCAGAAATGTTTTTTCGACGTAAATATCAAAGACATTTTTAGAACGTTCCAAAAATGTCATATGTCTCATCAAATTTTAATTTAAAAATAAAATTAATTTAATTTTAATTAAGGGAGTTGGAGCCAAGTTCTAATCTAAAAATTCTATTTCTTCATTTTACTCAACAAATATTAAATTTGGAATTTCTTCCCTCTGTAGAATTAATCAACTTTTAACTAGAATTATGCGTACAGAGCGAGAAAATATCTAATTCAAATATTTTTTTAAATAAAATGAAAATATTGAATTTTGAATTTTAATTCTTCGTTTTATGCAAAAAGTATCGAAATTAAATATTTTTTTGCTCTGTATGCAGCCTTATATTTGAAAAAAGATTGGTGCTACAGAGCGAAAAAATATTTATCTACAATTTTCGTTGAGTAAAATGGAGAATGGAATTTTGAGCTTAACACGGGTCCAACGTCCTTAATTTAATTTAAGTAATTTTATTTAAATGTTTTTGTAATTTATTGTATATTAAATGATGAATATTAAATGATAAAGACAATGAATATTAATATTAGTAAATGCTTTTGGAATGTATCCAAAAGCATTTCAAAAATGTCCTAAAAACATTCAAAAAACTTCAACTTTTTACCGACTGGGGCGCTTTTAAAATTTTTTTAAATTCGAAATGTTCTAGAATATCAGACGGTTTCAAATTCTGACTTAAAAATTCGAAATTACTTAACTATTCCTTTATTAATTAATATATTTGTATTTAAATAATATGTCTCATAAATTTAAATAAAAAATATTTTTTCCATTCTATATAGTATTTCTGATAAGATTAAATTTAATTTTCACGTGATCTGTCACTCGTAAACACGTGACGAAGTACATATAAAGTTACATATAAAGAGTTCTTTTCATTCCTTTATCCAATTACAATGGTTCGGTGTCCTGTATTTATCGTCATACCACACAATGAAAAATTTTCCATTATTTCCATTTTGTTTATCGAAGATATTCTTCGGAGAATTAATTTTCTACTGAGTGATTTAATCTTTTGATTTTTTGGGGTTCTTTTAAATTTATTTTATATATATTTATATAATTTTATATTTTTTATTGTATATAATTTATTACTTTTTAATTTTAGTGCCAATTTAAAAAGCGCAGTGTTTTCAAACTGAAAAAATTTTGTGAAATGACAAAAAACTACTTTGTAAAATGTCATTAATATTATATTAAATATTAAAAGTCCAAGAAAATAATAAAATATTAAAATAAAATTATTTTTGTTATTTTGCTCGAATAAAATTGAATTTCCGATAGATTTGTCTAGTTAAAATACAAATTTGAATGGATTATTTAATTTTTTATCCAATTTTAATTTTGTTTGTCTTGATTATTTACTTGCAGCTCTGCATCTATAAAATCTTATTTGAAAGCAGATTAATCAGCCCTAAACTTGATGTCGTCAGTTAATTTGTGCATTACATTGTGTTTCAATTGACTCGACAACTCTGGAAGTCTAGAACTTTCATAATTGAAGGATCGTTTGATTAATAACAAACAACTTAAACCTGGATGAACTCAAATCATCAAAAAATTTGAGTTACATATTTTATTTTTATATTATAATTTATTTAATCCATTTTCCTGTTGAGGGGTGCTTTAAAAATTTTACGCTTTTTAACTCCGGTTATTTTTATTTCAAAAGCTTTCAAAACAGTTTTTCAATTCGAAATGTTTTTCAATTTAAGGGGTTGAACCTAAGTGTTAAGCTCAAAATCCAATTCTTCATTTTACTCAAAGAAAATTATAGATAAATATTTTTTCGCTCTGTAGCACTAATCTTTTTTCAAGTATAAGACTGCGTACAGAGAGAAAAAATATTTGGTTTCGATACTTTCTCCATAAAACGAAGAATTCAAAATCTAACTTTAAAATTTAATATTTTCGTTTTACTCAAAAAAATTTGAATTAGATATTTTCTCGCTCTGTGTGCATAATTCTAAGTAAAAATTGATTAATTGTACAAAGGGAAAAAATTCCAAATTTTATATTTGTTGAGATAAAATGAAGAAATCGAATTCTTAGATTAGACCTTGGCTTGATCCAATTTTTGAATTGATAATTTTTAATTAATAATTAATTTAAAATTGATAATAATAATATGGAAATAATATAATAATATAATATAATATATAATATAATATAATAATATAATATATGTATAATATAATAATAATAATAATTTTAAATTGATAATTTTAACATTTATGTTAAAAAAATGTTATGAAACTATAATATGTTTAAATAACTGAAGGTGAATGTAAGTAAAATAGGCATCTATAAATTGTCAATTTGTTTTTCAAAAAGAAGAATAAGACCCAAGACTCTCTATTTTTGTTAAAAACTTGTTTTATACTGTTTTATACGTTTTATATTTGTTTTCCTAGGGATATTTGTTTGCAGAAAATTTCTAGTAATATTTTTTGGCTTTCTATTGGTACTTGTGAAGTAACTATCAGAATTTTGCCATCTGTCAAGATTCTTGTGTTAAATTCTGATTAATAAAAATAATATAAAGACAAATCAATTCTTTTATGTTTAATTTCGTTGAAAAAAAATGTTGAAGTTGGCATTAAAAACAAAATTCGGGTACGACGACTTTAAAGATGAAACACAAAAAAAAGCAACCGCTGCTGTTTATAGAGGTTAGGATTTCAAAGTTACTAATTATTTTTTTCTTTGTTTACCATTGAATTTCTCATTTTCCGAATCTCGATTTCTTTTCCCAACTTTCTAATTAATGACAAAAATCTCTAAAAATCTAGAAAAAATTCGTACTAGTTTTATTTCAGAATATTCTGGCTAAAAATTGAAAAGCTTATGAATTGCGTTTTAACTTTATTTCAATACATATATATAGGATATGTAATCTTACAGTTTTTAATGATTTTTTGAATTAACGACAAGAGCAAAAACACTTTTGAATAAGAATATAAAAAACAGAGATTTTCATTTCTTAGGATTCAAATATTTTTACTATTTTTCTACGTTTTAAAGCTTTTATAATTTATATGCGTTTCCTTTTCTCTTTGGAGCAAATAAAGATTAATGTTTTCATTTTATGTTTAGTCCTTTATCTGATATTCAAATTGATAATAAATAGTCTGGGATTATTTTTAGATTTCTCTCAGATTGGTTTTTATCCAGATGTTAATTGTAAACATTGCGGTTGTTTTTACCGATAATCTTTTTATTTTATAATTAAAAATCTAGTTATAATGTAACATTTTCGGGATTTAAAAAACTTTAATTTGAAATTTACACTTATTAAGGGCGTTGAACCTAAATTCTAAGCTCAAAATTCCATTCTCCATTTTACTCAACGAAAATTGTAGATAAATATTTTTTCGCTCTGTAGCACTAATCTTTTTTCAAATATAAGACTGCATAAAGAGCGAAAAAATATTTAGTTTCGATACTTTTTGCATAAAATGAAGAATTCGAAATCTAACATCAAAATTGAATATTTTCATTTTACTTAAAAAGTATTTGAATTAAATATTTTCTCGCTCTGTACGCATAATTCTAGTAAAAAATTGATTAATTATACACAGGGAAAAAATTCCAAATTTAATATTTTTTGAGCAAAATGAATAAATCGAATTTTTAGATTAGAACTTGGCTCCAAAACCCTTGACAAATATTTAAATTGGAATTTTTTCCCTGTGTATAAATAATTAAATTAAATTTAACTAGAATTATGCGCACAGAGTAAGAAAATATCTAATTCAAATATTTTTTAAATAAAATAAAAATATTCAATTTTGAATATTTTTTGAATATTCAATTTTTAATTCTTCGTTTTATGTAAAAAGTATCGAAATTAAATATTTTTTCGCTCTGTAGCACTAATCTTTCTTCAAATATAAGACTGCATACAGAGAGAAAAAACATATAGTTTCGATAATTTTTCTGTAAAACGAAGAATTTAAAATCTAACTTTAAAATTCATTATTTTCGTTTTACTCAAAAAAATTTGAATTAGATATTTTCTCGCTCTGATTTTTAAGGATTTCATGTAATTTTAAGGGATTTTAAGGCATTTTAAAAAAATTTAAGAGATTTTTATGAGTTTTATAAAACATTCGTGACATTTTTAAAGGATTCCGATGGTATTTTATGAAATTTATAATAACTTTAAGGAATTTCAAGATATTTTCCTGATTTTTAAAAAATTTTGTAGAATTTTTAAGGATTTCGTGGAATTTTTTTTTAAGATTTCTATACTTTTTCCATAAAACAAGGAATTCAAAATCTAACTTTAAAATTCAATATTTTCATTTTACTTAATAAAAAATATTTGAATTAGATATTTTCTTTCTCTGTGCACATAATTCTAGTTAAAAATTGATTAATTCTACAGAGGGAAAAAATTCCAAATTTAATATTTGTTGAGTAAAATGAAGAAATCGAATTTGTAGATTAGAACTTGGCTCCAACACCCTTAATTAAGTAATTACATTTTAAAATATTTAACGAGAAAAAATTCTTAATTTCAGGAGACAAGGATGTTTTTATTCGAATGCCGACTGGATCAGGAAAATCTCTCTGCTTTCAATTGCCAGCAGTCTTAAAAGAAAAATCAGTGACCCTAGTCGTTTCGCCACTGATAGCCTTGGTGAAAGTGAGTTCTAACTTCTCTATTCCCAATTCTAATAAATTTGATCAATAATAATAATAATTATATCGTTGTGCTACTACAAATTATTAAATGAAAGAAATTGATTCATTTATTATGTAATTAATTGTGTTACATCTTTTTTCAGAATCAAATTGATTTTCTAGAGAGTAAAAAAATTAATGCTCGTGCAATCAATTCGAAAAGCACTCAGTCGGAGAGGAAAGCAATTATCGATGACTTACTCTCCAAATCTCCGAAAATTCAATTGCTTTATGTCACTCCCGAAATGTGCCTCCAACCAAATTTTAGGGTAATTAATGAATTATATTAGTTAATTAAATTAGTTAATTAAAGTCCCTGTAACTTCGAAATACTAATTCATATAAAAAAATTCATTTCAGTCGATCGTGAAATCCTTGAGCAACAATAAATCTCTGTCCTATTTAGTGGTGGACGAGGCTCATTGTTTGAGCGAATGGGGCCACGATTTCCGACCGAGTTACCGAAAGCTCTCCTACTTTCGAGAAACCTTCCCCGAAATTCCAGTAATTGCCTTAACAGCGACAGCAACAAACGAGGTAATTGATGAGGAAGCAAAGGACGTTTTTCTTATTTCAGAAACTAATAAACTGATAATTAGCAATTGAGTTAAATAAATAAAAATCAAGATAAATATTTAATGAACGAACTCCTTTAGGTGGTTCAAGATATCATTTCGTCCTTGAACATGAAGAAACCATTGATGATCTCGACTCCGATATTTCGGTCGAATCTTTATTATGATGTCTGGTACTTAGACGCGATAAAAAATCCAATGTTGCATCTCAAAGAATTCATTGTCGAAACTCTTGGATCTGACGACAAAACAGAGAAGCGGGTATGCAACTTGATTCATTTAAAAAAGATTGCTACATCTTTTGAAAGTCATTTCCGTATTTCGTAAGATTTCTTATTCATTCTACTAATTTATTTAAATTTAGGAGGGCAGAAATTGCGGAATTATTTACTGTAGAAGGAAAGAAGACACGGGTATTATTTCTGAGAAATTGTCGAGTCTTGGAATTCCAACTCTTGCGTACCATGCTGGTAAATATCTTTTTTTATTACAAAAAAAAATTTTAATCTATTTTTTACAATTTTAATGTTATTCGTTTTTTTTTTACTTTAGGTTTGAAAAGCAAGGAACGAGAAAGTGTTCAAGATAAATGGACTTCTGGAGAAGTACCCGTAATTGCTGCAACTTGCAGTTTTGGAATGGGAGTCGATAAGGGACCAGTAAGGTGAGTTTTAATTGGTTTTAATTAGATCTTAATATATAATTTACATTTCCTTAAAATCTATTTTCCTTTAATTTATTTTTAGATTCGTTATTCATTGGACAGTCCCACAATCAATTTCTGCCTACTATCAGGAATCAGGAAGAGCAGGCAGAGATGGAAAACCAGCATTTTGCCGCGTATATTTTTCGCAAGAGGAATGCAACATTATTTCCTTCTTGATAAGAGAAGCGAAGGGCGAATTTTCACAACTACCTCCCAACGTTGCGAAACACAAGTGGAGTGATTTCGAAAAAGCAGTTTCCTTCTGTATGGACGTTAAGTACGTTTCCAATTTAAAAACTATAAATTAATGATTGAAAATCAATCATTAAAAGAGTTTAAATATTTTTTTTAGATATTATATAAATTTTTTTTTCAGGTGTCGACATGGCGTTTTTTCAAAATACTTCGGAGACCCGGCCCCAGTCTGCAAAAATTTATGCGACGTTTGCAAAGAAAAAGACGCCGTGAAAGGAAGAATAACAGAACTTGAATTCAATCATACTCGAGTCAAAAAACGACAACAATTTGACGACAGTTTTGGCCTTTCTAAATACGACAATGAAGCTTTTGATGACGAGGATTCTGAAAAGTTTGAAGTTTTCAGAAGTCAAGCAGAGGAGGAAAGGAAAAAAGCCGAGAAAGATTTAATTGAGCAACAATTTGCTTTGCGACGTAGCCAAAAAACCAACGAGGTATTTCATTTCCCGATAATCCTTCGTTTAAAAAAACTAAATAATATAAATTCTGGTTTTTAATTTAATGATATTTTCAGGAAAAGAAAAACGAAGAAGATGCAAAACATTCTTACGTTCGTGCCGCAGAACACACGTCGAAAAAAATTAAAGGACTGAGTGTTAAGGTAAAGAAGCAAAACATAACATTTCTTTATCCTTTTTTTTGCATTTGGAAGTATCTTAAATTCAATTTTAATTTTTCAGACGCGGGAAATCTTATATGACCAACTCTTCGAGGCTTTATCGAAAAACTTTCGAATGTTTGATATTAAAAAAACGACCGAAGATCTTAGAAATGTAGCCCTTGATTTGGAATATAAAAATCTTTGTGGAACTCGACTCTTGAATGCGTATAAACTCAATATGCACAAATTGGTAAGATCAAATTATCTATTTTCTTGAACTTATTTTAAATTGAAATTAATATTCAAACTTAATTTTCTTCCAAGTTAAAATTATTTCCATGTTTAAGTGTCTTACGCTTCTAATTAATTTCCAGGTTTCGGGAATTCAAAAATGCACCGCAAATAACACTCTTCACGAAAGTTTGAAATTCAGCGACTCGCCGAAATCCGAATCAGACTTCGATCCTGATTTCAAATCCGAATGTAAAGAAATAAAAAATCCGTTTGAATTCGATAATCTCAACGGAGAAAACCCGACGAGCGTAAAATTCGCAGGGTTTAAAACTGCCTTAGAAATACCCAAATCCGCTGTAAAGACTGAAAAAATTCCTGAATACTCCACAAACTCAGAACCTCATAGTACAAAAAATATAACTACGCCCAAAAGTGAGACTAGCAAATTCTCGAATGAAAATTCTCTGCCTGATTTGAGTAAAATCGAGTGCCTGAAAAATATGAAATTTGATGGTTTTAAATCTGCTTTGGAAATGATCAAAACCCAGGAAGCAGAGAGAGCGAAGGAAAAGGCAGAAAATAAAAAAATTGAGGAAATGAAAGTGGAAGAAAGGAAAAAGAAAAGGAGTGAAAAAAGGAAAAACTCTGAAAGTGAGACACCTAAGGAGGATGTAAGAAGATCAAGTGAAAAACATTCAAAGTCGAATAATTTAAAAAGGTCTGGGAAAAATTCACTTTTTGATTGTGAACCTAGAGAATTTCCAAAGAAAAAGCTTGATAGTTTCAAATCAGCTTTGCAAATTGCGCAATTTCGAAAAGTGATGGAAAATGGGGAAAAGAGCAACGAAGAAAGTTCATCTAAGAGAAAATCGAGGGAAATGGGCGAGGTTTCGAAATTAAAGCCCAGCAAGAATTACAAAAAAGATATCGACGTTGCGATGCACTGGAAAATTTCGGAAATCACGAAGAAAAATTTGCAGGAACATTTCCCCTCCCCGGATATTCCAGACAGTGAGACGTTTAAACAAATTTGTAGAAAAATGGTCCATCAGTTACTTGCCAAAAGAATGTCCGGTAAGAATATTTGAAAACTTATTAATTATTAAAATTAATCTGTTTCAATGACTTTTAACATCTAATTCTGATTTCAGAGGAAAAAGACATCCGAATTTTCGTGAAAAAGAACTTGTCTTTTTTTAAATCGAAGTTGCCGAGCAAAGCTTAAATTAAGTTTGGCTGCGATAGATTTTTAACTGTAAGGTCGAAAAGTTGGAAAATTTCTGATTGTGAAGGTGCCCACTATTAAGTTCCTAATCCTCAATCAGCAAGGATTTCTATAATATTTATTATCGGTGCGATAAGGTAAATTTGTAGTTCTTAATTTCTATCATATTTAAAAATGTTAGTAGACCGTATTTGAATTCATTCTGTGATTGTGTTTGTCAGTGTCTTGTAAAAATATGTACTTATTAATATTACTGAGGAACCAATTAAGCTGAAACTGTAATAAGTTTAGAGATCTAATGAAATAAGAATTAAGTACAATTCGTCGTGATTCTTCATTCGAATTTTATACAAATCGGATTTTTCGCTCTAGAGTAACTTTCAATAAAAAAAAAGTCTTTTCCAATCTCTTTAGATATTCCATTTCAAAACTTTTTCCGCTTTTAATTTTTCCTGATTTTCGAAGGTTTCAGAGCATCTACGATTTTCGAGGGAGAAATTTTCGTTATCGTCCTCTTACTACGCAAAGTTTTCCAGAGCAGATGGTCAGATGTCTCTTAAATCGGCATATTTGAAACTGTGGCTCGTGCGCGTGGCGAAGATCCGGGCTTGGAACACTTGGAAGGAACGTTTTAACGTTTCTCTCTGATTCCGCTGCTGTGTGTGTGGTCCAGCGGTGCGTGTCGATGAGTGTGTTCGACTCGTGAGTTTTCAGGCCCGAGGCCGCCACGGGATCAGGAGGAGTGGAGTCGAAGCAAAAAGAGAGTAGGCGCCTCTCTTTTTGCAACTCAGGAGGAGCTGACGGAGCTCGCTCGGAGTTAATGACGGTATCTCGTTTTTAGATCATGTAGCGGTTGTGCACTGCCCGTATCTCATTGCTCGTAACCGCGGCAAAGAGCGCGGATCGCTCGCGACCATGTCGGAGGGACGAGAAAAAAATAATAATATCGAGTGTTATTAATGGGCGAGGTCTCCAGTGTTAACAACAAACGGAGGAGCCTCATTCGACCTTGAAAAGTCGCTCGGAAAGGATTGCCAGTCGACTCATTCCGCTCATTCGCAGTGGAGTTGTTCATGGAGAAGCGAGACCTGCAAAAGGACCTGCGACTTGAGAGGAATTCCGCTGGGGATCCTGAAGGATCTCCGCCGAACGACACACCGAATGAGAATGAGAGGATCTCGATCCACAAGGGGGAGAACGTCCTTTCAGATTCAGGTGGTGTTGCTCGTGAGGAGGGCAAGGGAGCGAGAGGAGGAGGCACTCTTACAGGCGGGGATAAAGGAGTGGGAGGTGGTGCGGATGCACTCAAAGAGATCGCGGCCAGAGTTCAGGTACGGTTACCACATCCAGAATTTAATTTTTGGTCGACCAAAAATGTCTCAGAAGAACATGTTCTCTTCTTTATTTTTGAAGTTATCTGACGAAAAGAAATATTTATTCTTCATCTTGAACGACAAATAAGTCGTCAAGAATAATGAGCTTGCTCTTCTTTTTGTTTATGAAGTTATCCAACGGAAAAAAATATTTTCCCTTATATTCTACAAGGTAGAGTGAATAGAGACCAACGCTTTTTCTTTGCTTTTATTTTCGACAAATACATTGCTTCATACAATAATCCAATAGATACATCAAATGAACAATAAACAATGAGATCAACAATATGAGATCAAACAATCGACTTAGGTTTTAAATTATCTTTAAGAGAGTATCTGCCTTATCTAATTGTAGTTTTCCAGCCGTACTTTTTATTACTCTTCAGTACCAGTTTCTAGTTCTTCAGAACAATCTCGCTCTGAAAGTCTCAAAGAAAAATTAGAAAGTACAATTTCGACAGTGAAGGTCCCAAGTATCCCAATTCAATCGACGAACTGAAAATCCTGCTCTGGAAAGTCTATATACCTATTACAATTATACATCAATAAAAAGAATTTAAATAACTTTGGGCTTTTTTATGCTTATCGTGATTCACATGAATA
>CAJFCP010000153.1:136732-183264 GCA_904066005.1 Synergus itoensis | reverse complement strand
TAATAATAATAATAATAATAATAATAATAATAATAATAATAAAGTAATCATTCTAATGACCCAAAACATTTATTGAAGTCAAATTTACTCTTTGACCCTAAAAATAATTACTTTTGAACTATGAAAACAGAAGAAGAAGAAATTTGTTTTGAGTTGAATCCTCAAGATAAAAGTAAGATCTTGAAGAAATGTCGTTAAAGTAAGAAGTACAGCTCCAGGTTATTTAGGATAGGAAAAATAGGATTATACGCCCCCATAATGAAAATTTGAGAATGAATGGCATTCTTATAGTCAGGACTAATATAATAATAACAATAACAATAATAATAATAATAATAATAAAAACAATAATTCTTTTTCATTATATCCGATAATCATTTAAATGGCCTAAATTTAAAACTAAAAAAGCTACAATTTTTTTTCTACAAGAAAAAAGATGCACAATAAAATTTCATATATAGATACATCCTTCAAAAAGTAAAATTCGAAAATTTTATTAAAGCTTGGTCTGGGCCGTCTGGAACCGGAGGGGAAACCAGCCACCAAAGGTGGACATAAAATAATATTAATAAAAATTATGCTAAACAGTAATTCGGTATTATAAAAATTATGACAAATTGCAGTTCGGGAAAATGAAAATTATGTCGAATGGTTATTCGGAAAAATAAAATTTAGGACAAATGATTATTCGGAAAAATAAAAATTATGCTTAATAATAATTCGGTATTATAAAAATGATGTCAAATTATAATTCGATAAAATAAAAAATATGTCAAACGATAATTCGGAAATATAAAAATTATAGCGAATTGCTATTCGATCAACTGATTTTCGGTAAAATAAATTTTAGGGAAAATAGAATTTGGGGCATATTCATGCGCCCCGAGACTTTGATAAAGTCTCGGGGATCTCTTACTGGTCAGGTACATATAAACTATATAAAGTGAGGATGACATTGCGCCAATCAGGTTTACAACAACAATGTATGCGAAATTTTCGAGACATTTCGTGACACCACTTTTTTAAGATAGGAGGAAACGGATAAAACATTTCTATCCGTTTGTATCCGCTAAATCGTATCCGTTTGAATTCGGTTACTTCCAGCAGGAATCAAAACATTAAAAATTGCTCAGTACTTTAATAAGTAGCATGAGAGAGACTTTGAAAGTCAATCTTCTAGTCTCTGACTCTTTTTCTTCAGAGTCTGAAAGAAGGGTTATAAGCACGAGGCAGAAAAGGAAGAAAACGACAGTTACGAGCATGTAGAAGATTGTGAGGTCAGAGGCGGTCTGCGGCACGTAGGGAAAAAATTCTCCGCGCGTAATACGTGAGGTTTCTGCGACTCTGCAGGACGCAGGGAGAAGACTCAAGAAGACTCTAAGAAAGCTTTTCGAATGTCCTCATCCTTGAGTCTTTAGAACCGTGGGATACCAGCCAGATTTATGTTATTTTACTTTTTAGTCTTTCTCTCACTGATGATGCCAACATTTGTTCTAAGGATCCCCGTTCCCGACCCAGCATGTCCGGATTTGTTCTGGATTCTAAAGGCCAATCCACATATAAACTTAACTGGAGACGTCCCGTCAAACAGCCCGTCATTCATGACGGGCCGTCTTAGGATGAAATCCCATGATTGCGTTTTACGTTGCGTCATAATGAGAGAAAAGAAGACAAAAGTATACTTCTGTCTTTTTCTCTCTCATTACGACGCAATGCAAAACGCAATCATGGGACGCCACCCTTAGCGATGCGGACTAGTAATGCCAACTTCGCTCTAGGGGAAAATAAACTTCATAGAATAAGAACATGGCCGCCGCACATTTAGTAACGAAGTTACTAAATGTTACGAAGTTGGCAACACTAGCCCGCCTCGCTAAAGCTGGCGTCCCATGATTGCGGGAATGCGTTGCGTTTTTGCGGAAAACCATGAGAGTGAGAGAGACGCACTAATACTACCATCTCTCTCACTCTCATGGTTTTCCGCAAAAACGCAACGCAAAACGCAATCATGGGACGCCAGCCTAAGACGGCCCGTCATAAGCATAACGGACTGTTTGACGGGACATCTCCAGTTAAGTTTATATGTGGATTGGCCTTAATTACTAGCAGATTCGCGACGTTTTCCTGGATCGAGACCCGGAACGAGAAAGGATGCTCGGAGAGAAAATGAGATCAGAAGTAGGGGGAGTGTTTGCCGACGATATCCTTGATTTTGACCCAGAGCCCGGAGCCTGCAGTACATCCGGTGAAAGACTCACTCACGACTCTGACCCATAACTTCACTCCGGTACATACGCGTGCACACCTGTGTTTGTGTAGTCGTGCCAACACGGAAAACGTGCTCAAGCCGCGACTACCGGGCGATTCAAAGGTCGGAGAACTTGGAGAAACTCCAATTGCATCAGCATGATCAGAACAGCATGATCAGCATCCACGACGATCCACACGACGAATCACTTCGGTTCAACTCGGTTCCCAGCGAAGGATCCGAGATCCGACCAGATTCGACGTAACCGCGTGGCATGCGATTATTTGCATCGATCGTCCAATCGAAATCGTTTAATGTCGACGTCGAGAGGCCCCAAGCCCTGAAACCGAAAGGCGCAACAATAATTCCCCGACTAATGCGCGAGGAATTTTTTCCCACGTGGCTATAAGAGATCGCTATGCTGGAAGTCAACGGATTGAAACTTTATCCGTTTTAATTCGTCATCTGTCCATAAGTATCCGTTTGAATACTTTTTTAATACTCGGCGATCAGTTTTGTATCCGTTGGCTATCCGTCTATCCGTTTGAATATAAAATCTTGTAATTCTTCATCTAATTTCAGGAATCTTCATGAATTTTATAAAATTCCTTAAAATGCCTTTATTATCCTTCAAAATTTGGTGAAATTCCTTTAAATTAGAATTACTTAAAATTCTATAAAATATAGGCAAATCCCTTAAAGTTATTTAAAATCCTATGAAATTTCATGAAATTCTTTAAAATTCCTGACAATCCCATGAAATCTCGTAAAATTCCTATACAATATTTTAAAATCCCTTTAACATCCTTCAAAACTTGGTGAAATTCCTTAAAATTCCTTGAAATTACTCAAAATTCCATGAAATTTCGTTAAATTCTTTAAAATTCTTGGAAATCCAATATAATCTCATCAAATCCTTTAAAATTTCTGGAAATAAATGTTCTTAAAATTACTTAATATCACATAAAATATCTTAAAGTTGCTTAAAATTACTTAGAACCTCCCAAAATATCACCAAATCCCATAAAATTACATAAAATCCCATGAATCCCTTGAAATTCATGAAAATCCAATGAAATCTCGTAAATTCCTTGAAATTCCTTAATTCGTTAAAATAACTTAATATCCTATGAAACATTATAAAATCTCTGAAAAATATTTAAAATTTCATGCAATTTCGTAAAGTCCTTTAAAATTTCATAAAATTCTCCGAAATACCGTGAAATTACTTAATATTTATAAAATCTCAATAAATTTCGTAAAGTCCTTTTAAATTCCTGAAAATTACTAAAAATTTTATAAAGTCTCATTATATCTCTTAAAATTACTCAACATTCAATGAAGTTTCGATAAATTCTTATTATCTCATAAAATACCTTAAAGACACTTAAAATTACTTAGAATCTCCCAAAATATCATCAAATCCCATAAAATTACATAAAATCCCATGAATCCCTTGAAATTCCTGAAAATCAAATTAAATCTCGTAAATCCCTTGAAATCCCTTAAGACGTTAAAATATCTTAAAATCCTATGAAACTTTGTAAAATTTCTGAAAATTATTTAAAATTTCATGCAATTTCGTAAAATATTTTAAAATTTCATAAAATTCCTCGAAATATCGTGCAATCATTTAATATTTCTTAAATCTCAATAAATTTCGTAAAGCCCTTTTAAATTCCTTAAAATTTTTCAAGATTCCATGAAATCTCATTAAATCCTTTAAAATACTTTAAAATCTCAATAAATTTCGTAAAGCCCTTTTTTTAAATTCCTTAAATTTTTTCAAGATTCCATGAAATCTCATTAAATCTCTTAAAATACTTTAAAATTCAATGAAATTTCGTAAAATAGAAGTCAACCGATTGAAACTTTATCTGTATTAATCCGTCATCAATCCATAAGTTTCCGTTTGAATACTTTTTAATACCCGGCGATCCGTTTGTATCCGTTGGCTATCCGTCTACCCGTTTGAATCATAATCTTATCCGGTGTCACTATCAGTTTTAATCCTTTTGTATCCGTTTTCATGTATTACTATCCGTTTTTATACTTATCCGTTTCAATCCTTCATTTTTTATGCGCGACTCTATTCTTATTTGTTCGCGAACTACTTAGATTTGATCCTATCACCTATCGCGCATTAAAAATTTATCCGTTTGAATCATTACTTATCCTCTTTATTCCGTTATTCACAAAATATATTACCTATCCGTTTCGATCCATAATTTTCTATCCGCCAACCTATCCTTTTCCATCCGCGATCTACTTTGCCATTTCTTGTTACCTATGACGGATAGAATACTTATTCGGTTGAATCATTACTTATCCTCTTCAATTCTTTCTAAAAAAATTTATGTATTCTCTATCCGTTCTAATCCATGATTCTTTATACGCAATCCTGTCCTTTTATATCCGCAACCTACTTTGCGGATATAAAATATATTTCCTATCCGTTTCAATCAAAAATTTTCTATCCTTTTCTATCCGTGACCTACTTTGTCATTTCTTGTTAACTATGACGGATAGAATACTTATCCGTGCAAATCGTTACTTATCCTTTTTAATCTGTTCTTTACAAAATATATTTCATATCCGATTCAATCAATAATTTTCTATCCGTCACCCTATCTTTGTTTATCCGCGACCTTTTTCGATTTTATCTCACCTGTCACGGATTGAAAATGTATCCGTGACAATTAACACTTATCCCCTTCTATCCTTCTAGATTGGTAGATTATTTTTAGTTGGATTAAAAAGGATACATAAAGATAGAATATTTTTCGATGATGACGGATTAAAACGGATAAATATGATACCATCAAGATAAGGATAAAAAAGTTCCGATTCAAATGGATAGGGGCGGATTATATTCCATCACTTCACGTATTGAAAATGATTGAAACAAATAAAAATTTAAAAATCTAAAAAATGATAGAACATGATTGAAAAGGATGCAAAGTTTACATTCAAACGGATAACAAATTTTTATCCTTTTGAATCCGCTAATTCCCATCCGTTTGAATTCGTTTAATTCCAGCAGGGATTTCTTCATTTTCTACTTCGTGTTCGTGGCCGCTTTTTTCCTCTCGAGTTTTACACATCCAAGTAAAAAACTTCTCAAAGTGAGACCGAACCGAACTAAAAGAAAAGGGATTGCGGAGAGACTAAAAACTAATGTTTGGGTCTTTGGGATCTTGAAGGGCCGGAAAGAGGTGGCAAAGGTCTGCAGAAGGTCAAGGTGCGTGACTCGAAGAGGAAAAAACGTGATGAGCGAAGGGATTTAAGGCCCCGTTCTACAAGGGCCCCTCTCGGCCGAAAATCGTGAATTGCGATTCGTGACCGTCTTTCCGTGTTTTGTGCACGAGATCCCGCCGAGATATAATCACTCGATTCCGGATCTCGCCATCATGCCGGCCTCACGAATCGGCGAAAACAACCTTCCTTTCCTTCGCTATTCTCTCCTGCTTCGAGTGTGTGGGTGGATCTCGTAGAAAAATTTATGTATGCAGAGAGGAAATCCTAATTCAAGCATGAACCTCGATAAGCCGATTCTAGCCATTTTTAACACCGAAATAACTTTATGGACTCGATTGGTTAGAGAGAGGGGTTAATTGCGCAGATTTATTATAAACATTTCAAGAAATCCTGCCACCCACGAAGCCTACGGCGAAAAGTGATAAAGACAAGTGGCTTTTGAATTACATGAAGTTGTAGAAAAAAAAAACAAAATAATCGCACGTGTGTTTGTTTGCCTATTGTCCCTTAAAATTTTACGAAACTAGCAATTATAATCTGCGCGCGATTGATTTTCCGTTTTTACACACCATTTGCTAGTAAACAAAATAATTGAGAATTTTTAATTCTTCAAATATAAAAACTTGTCATTCTTTATCTAATTTCAGGAATCTCCATAAGTTTCATAAAACTCCTTGAAATGCCTTTATTATTCTTCAAAATCTGATGAAATTTCTTTAAATTTCGTAAAATCAATTGATATTTCTTAAAATTACTTAAAATTACTAAAAATCCCATGAAGTCTTATTATATCTCTTAAAATTACTAAACGTTCCATAGAATTTCGTTAAATTTTTTAAAATTCTTGAAAATCCAATGAAATGTTAAAAAATGCCTTAAAATTTCTAAAAATGAAAGTAATATCATATAAAAGTAATATCATCAAATCCCATAAAGTCACTTAAAATCCCATGAAATCTCGTAAATTTTTTGAAATCCCTTAATTCTTTAAAATAACTTAATCCTTTAAAATATCTCAAAATCCCCTAAAATTACTTAAAATCCCATGAAATTGCATGAAATCTCTTAAAATTTCTGACAATCCAAAGAAATGTCGTAAAATCCCTTGAAAGTCCTTAAAATAATTTTATATCCCGTAAAATATCTTACAAATATTTAAAATTCCACGAAATTCTGTAAAATTCCTTAAATCCACTAAAATTCTTTAAAATTACTTAGATTCTTCATATCTTGAAATTTCCAGAATATTAAAGAATTCAAGGATTTAAAAAAATTTAAAGAAATTTCATAGGATTTCTAAGAATTTTAAGAGATAATTAATTTAATTGCGATAAATTTCAAGATACACTTAAAATTTTGTGATATCTTTTGAAAATCCTTAAACCGAGTCTTAAACTCTTTTAAACTCTTAAAAATCCTTTGAAATTTCTAAATATTACTTAAAATTTTCTAGAATCGTTTAAAGTTTTTAATAAATCTTGAAAACTATTTTTCAATCAAATGAAACCTTTAAAATGACTTGAAATTCTTTAAAATCCTTTAAGTCTATTTAAATATCTTAGAAACTCATGAAATTTATTAAAAGCTCTTAAAATATCTTCATATCCTTTAAAATCATTCTAAATGTTTTGAAATTGTTTAACAAATTTTATAATCACTGGGAGTTCATTAAAATCTCTTAAACTGCATTGAAAATCCTTTGAAATTCCCTAAAGTTATTAAAAATCTTCTAAAGTACCAGTAAAGTGCCATCGTTGGGCCAGATTCTGACTTTTCTACTTCTAATTTAGTTTGACGTAGTAATTTCGACTTTCGGCCCAATAAAGTGCCAATACTGGGCCAGAATCTGGCATTTTGACTTTCAATATGGTTTGCCGGAGGAATTTCAACATTCGGCCCATTGATGGGCCGTTACTGGGCCGGACTCTGGTATTTTGACTTCCAATATGGTTTGCCGGAATAATTTCTACTTTCGGACCTTTAATGGGCCATTACTGGGCCGGACTCTGGCATTTTGACTTTCAATATGGTTTGCCGGAATAATTTCGACTTTCGGCCCTTTAATGGGCCATTACTGGGCCGGACTCTGGCATTATGACTTCCAATATGGTTTGCCGGAGGAATTTCAACATTCGGCCCATTGATGGGCCGTTACTGGGCCGGACCCTGGCATTTTGACTTCCAATATGGTTTTTCCGAGTAATGCTGACTTTCGGCCCGGTAATAGGCCATTGCTGGGCCAAGCATTGGCAGAAGCTTGGCAAATTTGAAATGCTAATGTACTGTGCCAGTACCGGGACAACACTGGACCGATTTAATCGCTTTTATTGGTACAGTAACATTGGCCGACACTTGGCTGCCAAGATTGCCAAGATTGGTTCAGTATTGGGCCGTGATTTCAGTACCGGCAATTCGCACTTGGGTTTTTGTATCGTAGATAGATATTTTTGTTGAGATGACAATTTCACAATACATGCTACAAATACCATAAAATAAAAGTATCGCGCTTTTTATAACTCTTTGTTTCATTGCCAACTTCCTCCCATCGCAATTGCCTTTATTTTCCGCGTAGCAATAAAATGTATTTCGAGCGCTGCAAAAGGGCGGTAAAAAGAATAAAACGGTACCCAGAATAGGTCTCGGACTTTGAGAGGAAGGTCCAGAAGGAAGAGCATTGCAATTTTTTACAACCGCGGTTTTATGCCAGCATTCCACACAGGATTCACCGCAGAAAACGGCTTATTGCCGTACAAGCCATAGCAATCATAGGTTTTCTTTATTAGGCTCGTCGAAGGCGCCGGACATTTATTTTATTTCGAACCACAGTGGCGTAGACCCTCCTATTTTCAAATTAGCAGTAATTTTATCCCGTGTGTAAAAAAAGTTTTAAACATCTTGCAATTTTTCGCAAGGAGTCAAGAAAATTCAGATTCCCATGCCCGCGATACAAAGAGAGAAACAAATTAATTGGAAATAATTCCACACACGCGAAATCACGACTTTCGTGGCGCCGGATGTCGTGCCGGCCGGCGCCAAAACTTTTACATTCGTTGAATCGTTTTGATGCATTCCGCGATGCAATTGTCCATGTGCAACTCTGCACTTTACGAATATGTAATCGATACAAATGTGCGTATAAATGCGTTTATCGAAGTGTGTATGTTTGTATTTGAGTGCATATGCGTGTGTGAGTGAGCGAGAATTCAATTCTAAGAAACGATCAACCGCGAATCACTTCCGGGTTCGCAGCCCGTTAGGCACGTGGCTCTGATCTGGACTAAAACAGTTTTAGAATTAAGTTAGCAACCTGGGATTCCCTATTCGGGATTTCCCTATTGAAAACGATTCGGAATAAGCAATAAAGATGAGTGCAAAAACCTTGCTGAGGTTGCAAGAAAGAGGGGAATTTTGACGGGAAATCCCTAACAATGTTTGTTTACTAACACTATAATGTTTTTATATACTTTCTAAAAGATCCACACAATGTGAATTGAGAATTTTAAAAGTGAAGATATAATGCGATATGCCGAGATCGAGAGGCACCTGCGTGAGAAGCGGTTGGCGTTGGGCTAACAATGACGTCTGGAAACCTTTCTATAATACACATGATTTTTTTTCTTTTACGCTAGACGGGCACGTTGCGAGAATCAGCAGGTAAACACGCCCGTGGTTCCTTTGCGCAACGCGTTTGCAGCTCAACATTACGTCAATTGCGACTCTTGAGTTCAGCTTTTACATCTTTCTTCATCGGGAAATGTCGACTCGCAAAAAATATTAGACCTATAATTAGTTGCAATATGTCATTCGGTCGCACAAAAAAATTAGGTGTGGTATTTCTTCGAACTTAGGAGTTGCCTTCTAAAGGAACACTTATATGTATTGAAGTTATCTGACGAAAAAAAATAGATTCACCTTGAACGATGAACAGCCATTCTTTTGCTCTGAAAATATAATAAGAAAGAATAAATAAGATTTAATTAAAAATTTTAGAAAATACTTTTTATGAAGTAATTTGTGACCTTTCGACACGTATTTCTTACCAAGTTTGTAGCTTGCCCGGATCGATACCAGTAATAATAAACCTCGGTTCTCCAGACTCGATGGAAAGCTGCATTCGATAGAGAAAGCTGCGCACGTACACTCCAGTTCATTAATAGCTATCCAAATTAATTAAAAGCCTATATATACCTGCTGCCATGTTCGTCATTTCCATTTCTATAAAAATACTCTTTTTCGATTTTTTTTGCTTTCTACTACTGATTGAAACAGTAGCTTCTGCGTATCATTTGATTTCGTAACTTTCCTCCTGTACTTTCCCCATCTTATTACAGAAGAAACTTAGGCATCAACCTACGATTACTGACTACTGTTACTTATTAAGTCGATCCCCGCACGTCAGAGTATCATATTACAAAAAGGAAGGATAAAGACGAGTTGAAGGCAATTTTATAACCAGATAATATCCTCGAGGCTCGAGTTGATTAAAGAAGCGATGAAGAACCAATGATTTGTTACAAAATCAATCTTTTCAAGAAAATCTAAGATTGCCTCAAATTCAATCATCTAATCTAAAAGTATATGAAAGTCACTTGAGCCGGTCATAGAATTCGATATAAAAATCGATTATTAACTTTTTTTAAAAAATTATATAGCGATTCAACTTTCGAGGTGCATCAGCTGATCAAGGGCCGCCATTTTTTCTGTTATCTAGTTGGGTCGCCATGTCTGGTCCCGACCCGTCAAAAACTCGATTTCTAGTCTTTCGAAAACTTTCTATCACAGATTTTCGATATTTCAGGAAATGAAATTTTAGAATCAATATTTCTGGGAAATATGTATATTAAATTAGATCAGCTGATTGTTGTTAATAACTTTTTATATTTTAGAAGAAATCGGGATTCAGAAATACTAAAAATCGATATAAAAATGCTAAAAATGGATTTTAAATTGAAAAACGGGTTTGGTCAAGAGGCGAGAGTCGATGCTCATATTTCTACGTCATCCTGCTTGCACACGCGTAAACGCACGACTACATTGGGCATGTGAGTGATCCCGGATGCGTCGGGTAGTGAAGACTCGTTCAAACTCGCATTATGTAGGTAGATATGTATGTATATTGTATATACGTGTTCACACACCACATGTTGAGCCAAGCGCATAAAGTACATGCCACACCAAGACAAGACCTCGACCCACGCCTCAGTCCAGCAGTCGAAAGTTTGGTCGGTTAACCATTTTTTTTTCACGAGTAACAATCTCGAAGATAATTAGCTGCAAGCTTAAAAACTTGTAGAGATTTCTTGTTAGGCACCCCTCAAAATTTGATAAATGATGCTAAGCGAAATTTTTGGAATTATTCTCGAAAAACTGAGGCTTTTGTCAGGGTGCAGCACAGTCTTCCCCTTATTTTGAGAAATTCCCCTTTTTTCCCCTATTCTCGAAAATCTTCCCCTTTTTCCCCTTTTTTAAGGGGAAAAAGTCAATTTTCAGTCAATTTTCTTAACCTATACGAAGCATATTAATTATTGTTTTGTTAATAACGTAGACTAGAACCCGTGCAGAAATTTATACATGGGCCTGACAAGGGTCTGGCCAGTTTTTCATACTTCTGATGTGGCCCTAACCGGGTAAACTGGCAAGGCCCACACAAGGCTTGTAACGCTTTGGCAGACTATTGCCCTACTAAGGGAAAACTGGCCAGGGCCTTGTCAGTTTACCTAAGAAATGCCCTAGTTAAATAAAAATTACTTTTCTGAACATTTAGAAACTTTGGTAACATACATACACTAAAGGAATAATTTGTTTACAAAATAAAAAGGGGAAAAAATTAAATCAATGTATACTATATAGTTCCATTTATCTAAGAAGACATTATAAAGAATGAAAAATTGATTTCTTCGAAATTTCGTGATTATTGTTTCAAATTTAGGGAGTGTATTAGAATCTCTATGTTTAGATAATTCTGTTCCTTTAGTCTAAGTTGTGAACAAAACAATGATTAATATGCTTTGTGAAGGTTTAGAAAATTGACTGAATAGAACATTATAATTATATAGAGATGAATAAAATTAAATTAAGTTAATTAATTATTTACATTTCTTAAACAAAAAAAAAACATTTTTTTTCATCTCTTCTACGTGTAAAAATGATTGTTTAATCTTTCTACGGGGAAAACCCCTTGTTTGTGAAAAAAACCACCCTATTTCACCTTTTTTGAACTCATTTTACGTTGTGCACCCTGTTTTGTGTAAAAATGGCTGCAATGCATTCGCTGATGTTGATCCATATTTGAATTTCTTTGAGATCAGTTGAGGGTTGAGATAGTCTCAGTTTACCATGCAGAATACTTCACAATTAAAGAGTTATGACGTCGAGAATTATCTTATCAGGAGGATGTTGTCTTTGACAAACTAAAACAAGATTTCGCTTTAAGAGCCTTTAACACTATAGGAACTTAATTTTTCATTTCACTTCAGTAGGTGGGAAATTTTCCCTGGGCTGAGTCACTATCCTATCCGTCTATTCGTTTGAATCATAATAATCTTATCCGGTGTCACTATCCGTTTTAAACCTTTTGTATTACTATCCGTTTTTATACTTATCCGTGTGAATATTTTTCGATGAAGACGGATTAAAACGAATAAATAGGATACCGTAAAGATAAGGGTAAAAAAATTCGTATTCAAATGGATAGGGGCGGATTATATTCCACTTCACGTATTGAAAATGATTGAAACGAATAAAGATTTAAAAATCTAGAAAAGGATAGAACATGATAGAAAAGGATGCAAAGTTTACATTGAAACAGATAAAAAAAATTTATCCGTTTGAATCCGCTAATTCCTATCCATTTGAATTCGTTTAATTCCAGCAGGGAACTTAAAATAATATTTTCTTGAACGCTTTCTTGGGAATACGAGTTGAGTTTGATGACCGCGCCAGGTCATCTTGGTTGTAAAATCGTAATGGTTCGCTTACTCGCCTACAATAAGGATAATGGTTTAGCAGGAAGTGGAAATGGATTCGACTTCCAGCAATTTCCAGCTAGCGGAACCCATCCTCGAAACTAAAGCAACAAGATGATACAAAAACAACAAAAAAGGCAGTTAAAGAGGCAGTAAATAATGCAAATTAAATTAAAATATGAATTTATAGTTTGAACAAGACTGAAAGAATAGAAAATCAGGTGTGAATTATCTGGTGGCAATTTCTGATAATTTCAAGATGGCGGAGATATTTTCGAACAGCTGATCCACATCTCGACTTTTTTTGTCGATAACTCTTCAAAAAAAATTGTGTATAAAGTCTAATTTTTTTTCCTAGCTTTCTGCGAATGGTACTGATGGTTTCCGATAATTTTTAGTCTTAAATTGTCTGGAAAATAAAAAAAATTATTTTTCGAAAACAAGTAAAGGTAGAATAAAGGGGACAAGATCCTGTTGAGTGTTGGCCTCTTGGGCGTTAAGATCGAAGAGCTCGATATTCCTTCCATACGGGATGCGATTCTTAGCAACTGGGTCGACATCGTTCAGACTAATAAAACGAATCCTACCCGGATTCTTCTCTCGATAAGAGATAAAAGAGACTGGCCTACTTTGGCAGTCGAGCAGTCTCGATCGGTCGTTCTGACAAACCCGGCTCGTTTAGTACGCCTATAGTCATTCGTAAACGGACCTTACACATATTTGCATGATATTTTACAAATACATCTACATATATATACATATATATTTACGCCTGCTACATGAATGAAATTCACGCCTCACTAACTTTTATTTTGCAGAGTCATTACTACACCAAATTCCTATTTTTCCATGCGATAGACCTTATAAGAAAGTTGGCTTAAACTTAAAAAATATCATTTTTTCATTTTATGAAAAAATTATAAATTATATAATTAATTATATAATTTTTAATTAATAAATTTATAAATAAATTAATTAATATAAATTAATTAAATTAATTAAATTAAATTAATTAATTATAAATTATATAATAAATGAAATTATATAATTTTTTCATTTTATGAATATGAATATTATGTACATATGTAAAAGTCGTTCAAGATGGCGGCTCTTGATCAGCTGATCTGAAGACGCTCGTTGAGACTTAATTCCTTTTTTTTTTTCTTCAATTCGAGTTTTAAAGCAGTTTTTAAGATTTTTTTCGAAAGTGAGTTTGCGCCATAAATTACCGAGATGCGGGGAAAGGCAGAAAGGCGGGTCTCTGACCGTTTACTGATGAAGTAGGGGCAGGTGGCACGATGTCTATAGACGTGCGTAAGTACCTTCATGGTTATACGCACTTATCTACTCGTCTTCTCTTTTGCCTCTAAGTCCATGTCCATCTAGTCTGTCAGTCCGTTCGTTCTCCACCTCAGGTGGGGGGAATACACCCGGATCCGCGTTAGCAACTCTCTATTGGTCAAACTCACTGGTGACTATCAGTGCCGTAACAAAATTGCTCAGTTAAGTACTAAGTACTAAAAAAATCATTAAAAATCCCCTAACTTCGAGACATAAAATCTTATCGTCTTAAATGGCTCAATTTAACGGCAGAAGATGGCAGAAAAAGTTTCATCCACCTAACCCTCCAGGTTCACCCCCAAAATCAACCCCTAAGTACATAAAAAATCATTATAATTCCCCTAACTTCAAAACATAAAATTTTATCATCTTAGATGGCTCCACTTAACGGCCGAAGAGGCCAAAAAAAGTTTCATCCACCTAACCCTCCAGGTTCACCCCCAAAATCAACCCCTAAGTACAAAAAAAGTCATTAAAAATCCCCTAACTTCGAGACATAAAATCTTATCGTCTTAAATGGTTCAATTTAACGGCAGAAGATGGCAGAAAAAGTTTCATCCACCTAACCCTCCTGCTTTACCCCCAAAATCAACCCCTAAGTACTAAAAAAATCATTAAAAATCACCTAACTTCGACACATAAAATCTTATCGTCTTAAATGGCTCCATTTAACGACCAAAGAGGCCAAAAAAAGTTTCATCCATCTAACCCTCCAGGTTTACCCCCGAAATCAACCCCTAAGTACTAAAAGCATCATTAAAAATCCCCTAACTTCGAGACACAAAATCTTATCGTTTTAAATGGCTCCATTTAACGGCCAAATTCAATAAATATTCACAAAAATATTACATGGGGAATCAAAAATGCCCTGTTTGTGGAGAATCACCCATATAATAACAGAATCTTTCACAATCAAACCAACTCGAAAAATATACTCACTATAAAAGATGAAATATGTGATTTTGTCAACTTGATCAAAAAGATTTTTGGGGTGTAAACTACCCCACAATAATTTTTAATTATACACTGAGAAAAAAATTTTTTGGATTCAAAGAAATGCATTTCTTTGGCTCCATTGCTTTCAGTCAAAGGAATTATTTACGTGATTTTATTGAATTTCGTTTATAGTCAAAAAAATCGTCCATTACGCGCGTAATTCAAAATATAATTAAATTAATTATATTTTGAATCACGCGCGTAATATGTTGACCAATGGGAGAATTTCTCCAACAGTAAGTCGAAATGATGCGCGCGCAGGGAGCCACCGTTAACAACACTGGGGTTCCTTGTAGTAAGTCAAGAGCGCCACGCCGCGCAGAGACTTAGAATTAAAATAAATGGCGACGCACGAACAGCTGATACACCTCGCGATTTCAGTAAACAATAACTCTTAAAATAAAAGTGATATATAGTACTATTTTTCTTTCAAAGAGTATTCCTCTAGTGGCATTATTTATATGTCTTATCTTACTTTCATTATAACACGGCAATTCGTACTAATTAAGTCTCGCGTGCGTCAGTGAAAAGCTTATATTGCCTATTTTCGTTTGCTTTTATCATAACAAAGATTTAATTCTTCCGGAATGTAAACGAGGCAAGGTTATTCGTCAAGGTTATCTGCGTTAATGCGTCAATACAGATATTTGTGTTCGCGTTGGAAGAGGTGAAAAAAAGGGTTAATGGCCTAAGACAATGCTGAAATTGATTATTTTGTGCTGACTCAAATCGAGATTCAAATAATAGAATAATAGAATTCAAATAATTCGAGCCCAGCCCATATGCACTGTCACGAATTCTAAAACAATCATTGCATCATTTTTTAAGTTCCAGTTCCTAGTATCTAACGCCTTTTGTTTCCAAAGGCCATCAGAGAATGGGAAAGAAACTTGAGTTGCAGAGTGTATTCATTTATTGAAAGATAATTAATTTCTGCCAAAATAAATTTGTTTTGGTTAATTGTAGACCACTAATGAGTTCCTATCGGTGAGAAGGATCGATAATTAACGTCTTTAAGCTTTTCCTAATTATTCTCCTCGAAGTACCCTCAGCATCCTCGGAAGGCTCACTTGCGCCCATTTGCGACCTACCGAACTTCGTAATCGCGATCGTTTCACGTTTATGGCGATCAAGGCGCCGGACGCTCAGATTTTATGGGCCTATCCAACAATAATGGCCCGGATTTATGTTTGAGAATCGTGAACACGACATATACAATACACCACATAACCCTTTCTCGCTTCAATGACTCTGCACCTTATAAATTCATCTTTACCCTGCTGGAATTAAACGAATTCAAACAGATAGGAATTAGCGGATTTTAACGGATAAATTTTTCTTATCTGTTTGAATGTAAACTCGCATCCTTTACAATCATTTTCTATCCTTTTTTACATTTTTAAATCTTTATTCGTTTCAATAATTTTCAATACGTGAAGTGGAATATAATCCGTCCCTATCTATTTGAATATGAATTCTTTATCCTTATCTTGATGGTATCCTATTTATCCGTTTTAGTCCGTCTTCGTCGAAAAATATTCTATCTTTATATATCATTTTTAATCCAACTAAAGATAATCTATCAATCTAGAAGGATAGAAGAGGATATAAGTATTGCCCTAGCGAAAGGTTCGGATTGAAATTCATTCCGAATGAATTCGAAATTTTCCAAATCATTCCAGAATTTGTATCCGAACAAAACAGTTTCATTCCTACCAAATCCGAAGGAAGTTTTCAAACCGAATTAATCCGAAACCCATTCAAAATCAATCCGAACATTTAATCCGAATAAATCCGTCAATCCGAATTAATCAGAATTAATCCGAACTTTCAATCCGAATAAATCCGATCAATACGTATGAATCTATTGATTGAAACTATTTGGTTAGGATACAAATTCCGGAATGATTCGGAATAACTTCGCCAATCCGAATTAATCAGAATTAGTCCGAATTTTCAATTCGAATAAATCCGATCGACCCGTATGAATCCGAATTTATCTGAATAAATTGAATTTATCCGTCCAGAAAATATTACACTCGACTCTCTCAATATTAACTACTGCAATATTAACAACCTCGCAATATTAACCGCATTATGGCTGATTTCTTCACCTCCGGATAAAATTTATCTTGCAGATAAACCCTGAATCCACCAATCAGAAATGGTTAAATAGGGTTTATCTGCAAGATAAATTTTATTCGGAGGTGAAGAAATCGGCCATTACTCCCTCAATATTAACCACCCTGAAATCATCAGCTTTCTCAAATCGAACTCGATAACCACGGCGCTTTCAGTGCGCATGCGTAGCGTGACATTTGAGAGAGGAGAATTTGATTAATATTGCGGGGGCCTGTGTCCTAGATTTCGTTAATATTGAGAGAGTCAATCCCTACAGAGTTTTTGAATGGGCGAGATCTGACGGTCGAATTAGCTACTAAAAAATGGCCGCTCTTGATCAGCTGACTTACCTTTAAAATTAATTTTGGTCCTAACTTTAAAAAAAAAAGTTATTACTCTCTGATTAATTTTTAATCAAATTCTAAAAATGGCATAAGTGATTTTCATATACCTTTAAATTAAATATTTGATTTTTTGGCTCATCGGCTAATATAGTTTCTCTAGAATTTCCTTGGCAGATGTTAACAGAGTCTCTGGGACCGTTGAATTTCAAGTAGAAAGCTGCAAACAAGATCTTGAGCTGGAGACTATCTATTTTTGCAGTTATCGGGATAATTATTGCACCGATGACATTTGTCCTTTTCGCACGACTCTTGGATCCGGCACGACTGTGCGGCTATCAGTCGTTTGTATCCTGCTGTGCATCCTCTTGTCATTGCGCCACTATATATACAAACGCCACGATTTCCATTATGTTCATAGGTATTCGTCAAAGAGAACATTAATGTCTTCTTATGTGATGCTCGTCGCATTTTCTACCCATTATTCATTTCTATCAAACTCTAATCACCTGCTTAACAACTCTGCATTCGCTCTTTAGTGTAATTTTATGGCTTTGGCGTTTGCGAGATTTCGAAAGAGTTAAAGATAACGAAAAAAAATAAGAGAAGAGGAAGAGAACAATAAAGAGAAGGAAACGAGAAGTATCTATAGATAATGTTAATATATTAACAGAAGAGCGTCTAGTGGTGGATTTTGGAACTAAAAATGGCCACCGATGAGCAGCTGATCCCACCTTGCAATTTCTTTTGCTTATATCTTTTTATAAAATTACTATTGACTATTTATTTTCATTCATATCTATTCTTCACAATGGCAAGAATCGATTTCATTTATCACCGATTAAAAATCAATTGTTTCGAACTCAGCAAATAGAAAACACCTTTTCCAAGTTCCACCTCACAATTTACGTTTTTAACATCTCTTTCAAAAATCCGCTTTATCTCTCCATTTCTTCTCTAATATACTCTTTCGAATAGCAAGAACCAATTTAAGCCACGATAAAAAATTTTTATTTTATAATTTACTTTTGCTCTTCTACTGTTTTTTTTTTAATTTTTTCAAACAGAAAAGGCTTAAAAAAAGGAAACCAGCAGGTGATAAGTTACGGCCCTGTTGGAACGTCACGTGCTCGCTGCGACAGTCACGAACGCACGATTTGCGTTGCCTGGGTGGGGAACGGGGGGGAAGTTTCGATTTATAGGTGGTGGGGGTTTGTTACGTCTTGTGCCGAGAAAGAGTAGATCGGTCCATTCACTAAGAGACCGTGGAACGCGCGCGGCGCACTTGGTCCTACTTCACCGATGACCATCCTCCCCCCTATTTTTATAAAATCCCCCTCTTTTCGAATTTCACGCCCCCCACCTCATTGGCCAACGCAATTTACGCGCTTCCGTTCCGCGAGTCCGCGAGTTGTTTCGTCCAGTGCAAACTTGATTCTTGGAAGGCGTTGCGCTACCCGTTACTTTATCCACCCGGTGCAAGTGGGTTTATTGACACGACTCGTACGCCAGTTTTTCGTCCTGGTGCGTCGGCAACCGAGTAACCAGCAACAACAGGTGTCCAAGAAGCAAAATCAAGTGTCTTCACTGCAGCTCAAAATTCAATTTTGTTCTTGCTTATTAAAATTATAATTTTTGCTATATATTGAAATTTTCCGTTACACATTTAAATACTTCGTTCCAGATTTAAACATTCCGTTATAAACTTAAAAATTCCGTTACAAATTTAAAAAATCCGTTACAAATTTAAAAATTCCGTTACAAATTTAAAAATTCCGTTAAAAAAAAATTGTAAATTTTAAAAATTTGTAAATATTTTCGAAGTTTTCAAGTTTTGAAGTAGGTAGTTTGAAATTGAAAATTGAATCCAAGGAAAAGTGCGTCGGCGATCGATCGGCCGGTCGCCGATCTTCAGTGGTGATTGGTTTACCGAAGTGAAACTCGGTGCCGATGATCGGCAGTTTGTGACCGGTGAAGTGGATCGGTGACGAGGGGTGCCCCCGAGCTATGTGCAATTTGCTGTGAATTGTGTGCGAAAGTGCTCGGGCGAGTTTCCTGCACGTTCGAGTAAATTGAGGAGTTACGTTTCCTCACTAAGTTTTGAGCACTTGGGATTTGTTATTCTGGACACGATACACGATGACAGTCGCCGGAAAGGTGAGCCACATCACGGTATATATATATATATATATATATAAAAGCAAACCAGAAAAGCGCCTGAGAAAATGCGTAGGTCTAGCACACCTATATATCTTATTACCGATTCCGACTTGAAACGAGTTCTTGGGAGGAAAGAACGAACGAACGCGACTTTCCAATATCAAGTCTCGCTCGGAATTCCGATTTCCGATAGTCGGGGCTGAACTAGATGTTAATCGGAGAGTTGTATTCGATTTTTTAATTTGAAAACAAACGATTGATGTGTTAATCAGCGGAATTGATTTTCGGGCAGGTGGCAGTTCACTTTTAAATAGTAATCGCCATAGCAAAAAGTTCGGATTGAACTTCATTCCGAATCAATCCGAAATTTTCTGAATCATTCCGCAATTTGTATCCGAACCAAACAGTTTCATTCCGATCTAATCCGAAGGAAGTTTTCAATCAGAATTAATTCGAAGTCCATTCAAAATTAATCCGAATTAATCAGAACGAATCCGAATAAATCCGGTCAATCCGAATGTATCTGAACTTTTCGGAATCACACGGATTGATTCGGATGGACCGGATTAATTCGAATTGGAAGTCCGGATTGGTCGGATTCATTCGGATTGAAAGTCCGGATTGACCGGATTCATTCGGAATGGAAGTTCGGATTCATTCGGATTGAAAGTCCGGATTGATCGAATTCATTCGGACTGGAAGTTTTGATTCATTCGGATTGACCGGATTAATTCGGATTCATTCGGATTGAAAGTCGGGATTGACTGGATTAATTCGGATTCATTCGGATTGACCGGATTTATTCGGATTGAAAGTTCGGAATCATTCAGATTGACCGGATTTATTCGGATTGAAAGTTCGGATTCATTCGGATTGACCGGATTTATTCGGATTGAAAGTTCGGAATAATTCGGATTGAAAGTTCGGAATAATTCGGATTGAAAGTTCGGAATAATTCGGATTGACGGATTCATTCGAATTCATCTGGATTCAAGGTTCGGATTGCTTTTGAATGGGTTTCGTATTAATTCGGATTGAAAGCTTCCTTCGGATTAGATCGGGAATAAATAGCAAACATCCAATTCCATTCCATTCCGGAATTTGCATCCGAACCAAACAGTTTCATTCCAATCTATTTCGAAGGAAGTTTTCAATCCGAATTAATCCGAAATCTATTCAAAATCAAGCATAACCTTTAATCCAAATAAATCCGCCAATCCGAATTAATCAGAATGAATCCGAATTTTCAATACGAATAAATCCGGTCAATCCGAATGAATCTGAATTTTTCAGAATCATTCGGATTGATTCGGATGGACCGGATTAATTTCGGATAGACCGGATTAATTCGGATTGATTCGGATAGACTGGATTGATTTGCATTGAGAATTTGGATTAATTGTTATTGATTCGGATAAATTGGATTGAGAATTTGGATTAATTGTTATTGATTCGGAATGGAGAATTCATTCTGATTCATTTGGATTAAAAGTTCGGATTGCATTTGAATGGGTTTCGAATTAATTCGGAATGAAAACTTCCTTCGGATTAGGTCGGAATGAAACTGTTTGGAATCATTCGGATTGACCGGATTCATTCGAATTCATTCGGATTGAAAGTCCGGAATGACCGGATTCATTCGGATTGGAAGTTCGGATTGACCAGATTTATTCGGATTAATTCGTATTGACGGATTCATTCGGATTCATTTGTACTAAAGGTTCGGATTGCTTTTGAATGGGTTTCATATAAATTCGGATTGTTAAAACTCCCTTCGGATTAGATCGGAAATAAATAGCATTCATCCAATTCCATTCCGGAATTTGTATCCGAACCAAACAGTTTAAATCCGATCTAATCCGAAGGAATTTTTAAATCCGAAGTCCATTCAAAATTAATCCGAATTAATCCGAACTTCCATTTCGAAGTAATCAGAATGAATCCGAACTTTCAATCCGAATAAATCCGGTCAATCCGAATGTATCCGAACTTTTCGGAATCATTCGGATTGACTTGGATAGACCGGATTCATTCGGATTGGAAGTTCGGATTCATTCGGATTGAAACTTCAGATTAATTCGGATGAACGGATTCATTCGGATTAAAGGTTCGGATTCCTTTTGAATCTTATCTGGGAGAGTGCAGAGCATTATTTACATATTAGGAGTTTTACTGAAATTCATTTTTATTGATTAAAGTAAGTGAACAATTGTGATATAATTGATATAAATGGTATGTTATAAAAAAAATGATAAAAATTAAAAAAAGTGAATTCTCGAAATAGCAAGGTAATTTATTTTAACGTTACCGAGAACGAAAATATTACCGCGGTAATATTACTCACTAAGAACTCTACTCGAGTTACGAGTAACCCTGCAGCCCTGATCATAATTGAAGCTTCGATTTTTTTCGACAACTGTCACCTAGCGGCATGCTGTGGAACTAAAAATGACCGCCAGCAATCAGCTGATCTCACCTCGCAATTTCTTTGGCTTATATCTTTTCACAAAAGTGTTATTCACTATTTTTTTCTGTTTCTATCGACTCTTTTCAATGGCAAGATTCAATATCTCTAGTAAGAAATAATTTCGTAAGATTGATAAATTATTTTTTTTTTTGCAATTAGATGAGTTTTCAAGACACGTGAGTTGAACAAAGCCGTGTAAATAAATTCCGAATGATATCGTTACTGCAGTGCGCGTAACGTAGAGCGATTGTGCTCCGATTATTCGACGCACGTGTTATCGGCAATAATTAATAACCCTGCTGATTATGTCAGCAACTCAAGTCAGCCCGCGATAATACTTCTGTCTTTAGCGTTGCGTCACTGTCCGCCGCTTATTTATAACGCACCCGGCCTTAACAGCTGCTCAAGCGAAAATACCGTGGTGAATATAACGAAATAACTTTGTCAAGAATTACTACGTTTTTATCTAAATCAAGATCAAGATCATCTATTTATCTTATCACTTTTACTCTCGTATTATTTTTGCTCTTCTTTTGTCATTAATTTTTCTATTATTAAATCATTATCTTTTTTCTAGCTGAAAAACATGGTTGGATTTTCCTGAGGTTGGATAGGTCTTGGTTTTTTACTAAAGTGGGACTGGTGTCATAATAAAGTTTTCTGTCGCTGATTTCTTTTCTATAATTAGTTTGGTTTGCGTCAAGCTGACAATCAAGCGAGACGTTTTGATAGAGCCATTTCTCTCCTTTCAAAGAAAGTGACTTCTCGATGCCCTTCGTCGTGTAATGAGGTCACCGGATATACCGTATCCGTTTAAAAAGCGAGTGTCATATATTATTTCCACCTGGAAAGAGTAGAATCGACACTTTCGACGACTTCGTTTGAGCTTTGTTACGCTCGACCTCGAAAAGCAGGGAATACAAATTTTTTGCACGGAAAAATATCGATAAATAAAAAATAATAAAAAATATCGATTTTTTATCGATAATAATTTTTAATCAATAATTGATTAAAAATCGAAATTTTTCGTGCAATTAAATTGTTTATCAATTTAATATGGATCTTAGTCGAAAAAATTGATTTTAAGGTGAAATTAATTGGAAGAATTTATGTCGATATCAATCTAAATTATCAATTTTTTATCGATAATAATCGAAATAATCGATTTTGAGTCGATAGTAATCAATACTATCGATTTTATATCTAATATTTTTTTTTTATCGTTAGGAATCGAAACATTCGATTCTCTAAATAGAAATTCGATTATCTCGATTCAAAGTTCGACTACTTCGATATTTATCGAATATTGTATATCGTTATATATCGATTATGTATCGAATATTTCGATTAATTTCGATTTCAACCCATTTTTTTGATTAATATTAAATCAAAATTGATTTTAAGGTGAAATTAATTGAAAGAATTTATTTTATGCCGATATTAATATAAATAGTCAATTATTTATCGATAATAATCGAAATAATCGATTTTGGGTCGATAGTAATCAATACTATCGATTTTATATCGAAAGTATGGGAATAATTATTTTATTTTTTATCGTTACGAATCGAAACATTCGATTCTCTCAACAGAAATTCGATTATCTCGAATCAAAGTCGACTACTTCGATAGTTACGGATTGAATATCGTTATATATCGATTATGTATCGAATATTTTGATTAGTTTCGATTTCAACCCATTTTTTTGATTAAAATAATTCAAAATTGATTTTAAGGAGAAATTAATTGGAAGAATTTATTTTATGCCGATATTAATATAAATAGTCAATTGTTTATCGATAATAATCGAAATAATCGATTTTGGGTCGATAGTAATCAATACTATCGATTTTATATCGAAAGTATAGGAATAATTAATTAATTTATTTTTTATCGTTAGGAATCGAAACATTCGATTCTCTCAACAGAAATTCGATTATCTCGACTCAAAGTCGGCTACTTCGATATTTATCGATTGTATATCGTTATATATCGATTATGTATCGAATATTTCGATTAGTTTTTATTTCAACACATTTTTGCGATTAATATTAGTTTAAAATCGATTTTTTTTCGACTTTAAGCACTCAGAAGTTACAGTACGATTTGAAAAAGGAAAATTATTATTTTTTTTAATGGAATCGATTATTGTGTCACCTGTACATCGTAAATTGTGGAAGAGTAACCTTGATAACGAGACAGTACACTAACCTCGATGACGGCACCTGACTTGATCGTCGCGATTGGTTCTCGATCTTCTATGTTTTTGCAACAAGTCTAGAGTACACTGTTTTCTCGATTATGGATACAGTGGCGTAGACTAAAGTGTGTAAAAATACTCTAATAAAGATAAAAAAAACGTTCTATTTCCATTAAGATGAAATTGTATAAACAATAAATTATATTTAGATAATTCACTATAAAATATAAAAATCAAAAATAAAGATTATGATATTCCAATAAAAATAATAATAAAATAATAATTCGATTTTATAATTTCTTATTTATGGTTAATTTTTTTTATAACTCAGATTTTAAAACTCGCAGTTTCTAATTTCACTTTATAAAAATTTTTAATTTTTATTTTTTATGGGTTTTTTACAATTTGACAAAGTTTCAACAAAAACTAATCTCTACCAAAAAAAAAAAAAAAAAAAAAAAAAAAACATTGCGGATTCTCGAGTCAGGACTTTCGCTATATTATTGTGTCACGTTCTCTCGGGCACTTCCGGGTTGAATATTTCACGCGCTGCTCTCGTTCACCGTTCACGCAATCGATATACAACCAGAGTTGACTGAACTTCCAACATTCCAATTGAATCCAGTTTCGTAGAAAAAAAAAATTATTACATTTTTTTTTTTAATTAAATAAATTTAAACCTGAATTACATAATGAAACAAATAAATATATTTAGTTCAATTACCATAAATTACAGCACTGTTTAATGAAATAAATTTTGATATAATTTTTTTATTGTAGTATGAAGAATAAAAAAATTATAGAAACATTAGAAACGATTCCATAAATTGTTTATTAAAAATCGAGAGAAAATTGTATCCCGGACCTACATTCCAGCCTTTCTCTAACCTGGGAAGTAGGTTCTATGGATGATCTTCAGATCCGTTCCGACACGTGAGGAAATTTTTAAGAAACAAGTTTTGTAAGATATATAGGACCCTGCGCCATCTTAAAAAATCGGTCCCCACTTTGTAATTCCCAAAACTGGTTCTCCTCCTTTACCAGGTCTGGAAGGACGTGTCTGGACCAACTCCTCTTCTATAATCTCGTATTAATTCATTTCTGGCTCCAAAGGTGTGCCGAAAATTTTTAGCTTCGCCCAAACTCAAGAAATTCTATAAAAATTTAATATTAATTCATAATTTTCCATATTAATCGTTACGCTTTTATTTTAATCGGCAAAAATTGAAATTAATCCTTAAGCCTACATATTAATCAATCAATTTCAATATTATTCGATAAAATTTGATATATTAATCAATAAACTGCGATATTAATCGATATGCTAAGATATAACTCGATAGACTTCGACATTAGTCGATAAACTTCAATATTAGTCGATTCAAAATCGATACTAATCGATAAATTTCGATATTAATCAAAATACTTTGATATCAGATGATAAACTTCGATATTAGTCTATAAAATTCGATATTAATCGATATAATTCAATTATAATCGATATACTTCGATATAATTCGACAGACTTCGATATCAGTGGATAAACTTCGATATTAGTGAATTCAAAATCGATACTAATCAATAAATTTCGATATTATTCGAAATAATTCGATATTAGTCGATATATTTCTACATTAATCGATTTAAAATCAATACAAATCAATAAATTTCGATATTAATTGATATAAATCGATTATAATCGACATACTTATATATAATTCGATAGACTTCGATATTAGTCGATAAACATCGATATTAATCGATTTAAAATCAATACTAATCGATAAATTTCAATATTAATTGATATAAATCGATATTTTTCAATATTATTCGATATTAATCGATTCAAAATCGATACTAATCGATAAATTTCATTATTAATAGTAATTCTTTGATATAATTCGATAGACTTCGATATTAATCGATAATCTTTGATATTAGTCAATTCAAAATCTACACTAATCGATATATTTCGATACTAATCGATAAATTTCGATATTAATCGAAATACTTCGATATAATTCAATAGACTTCGATATTAGTAGATAAACTTCGATATGAATCGATTCAAAATCGGTTCTAATCGATAAATTTTGATATTAATCGAAATACTTTGATATATATTTCGATAGAATTTGATATTAATCGATAAACTTCGATATTAATCGATTCAAAATCAATACTAATCGATAAATTTCGATATTAATCGATATAAATCTATATGATTTAATCGAATTCGATATTAATCGATAAATTTCGATATTATTCGATATAAATCTATATGTTTCGATAGAATTTGATATTAATCGATTTAAAATTGATAAATTTTGATATTAATAGTATTACTTCGATATAATTCAATAGACTTCGATATTAGTCGATAAACTTCGATATTAGTCAATTCAAAATCGATACCAATCTATAAATTTAGATATTAATTGAAATACTTCGATATTAGATGATAAACTTCGATATTAGTCGATAAACTTCGATATCAGTCTATAAACTTCGATATTAATCGGTTCAAAATCAATATTAATCGATAAAATTCGATATTAGTCGATTAACTTCAATATTAATCGATTCTAAATCGATACTAATCGATAAATTTCAATATTATTCAAAATACTTCGATATAATTCGATATAATTCTATAGACTTCGATATTAGTCGATAAACTTCAATATTTATCGATTCAAAATCGATTCTAATCGATAAATTTCGATATTAATCGATATAAATCGATATATTTCGATACAATTTGATATTAATCTACTAAAATCGATAGTAATAAGAAAAGTAGTGTATTTTGAGCCTGGGAATAATAAAAAGGCATAAAATAGCAAAATTAAGGCTTTTTTCAATTATAATTGAGTTTGATCTCTCTTTCAATAGTTTGAATTCACCTTCGGATTTTCCACGACTATCGACTGCTAATTGGCACAGATCGAGAATGTCCACGGATTATTTTGTTTCGGTCGTGAGCACAGATTTGCGTTAATAGGGCATGCACGACCTTCGACTCTACTCTCGTCTCATAATCCTCGTGGATACGAGTTGTGAATGACGATCGTATTCTTCTAGTTGTCACGTCGTCTATTTCATACTAACTAGAGTCTTACATCGCATTACTATTCAGACTTCGCAACTCAAAAGACGAGAAAAGCTTGGCTCATTTGTCAAACCTGATTTACGACCTTCTCTACAGTCACTTTGTCCCCGATGAAAATAATAAGATTTTTATTTTTTCGGAATTATACATTTTTCTCTACTTTTATTCATTTAGATTAATTATTTATTATTTTATTTTAGATTAATGAATTTTTAAATGAAATTACTTTACTATGTAAGTCGATTTTCATTGCAGAGAAGTTTTTCGATTTGAAAATTCGCGCCAAAAGAATTCTGCCGCCAAAAGCGCTAAAAAGCACTTTTGGCGCGAAATTCAAAATTTATATATTCAATTTCTGTTTTAGTGAGCTTTTTTAATTTTTTTTTTTATAGTATTAACACACTTTCTTTAAATTAATTCTTTAAATTTCAAGACTATAGTCTTGAAAGTGAAAATAATTCTTTTTAATTTGTTTTTTTTTTTGTATATTAGAAGTGCAGAATTGAGTTAAAAGGGAATTTGAACTGAAAATTAAAGGGAATGACAAATTGAGGTTCTTTTGTAGTTTTTTGTTGACGACACCTGTTGCAACGTCGATACAACTTACAGAACAGAGCCGACCCTGATATCTCCGTCTCGCCCTGGCTACTTTCACCTGGATCTCCTCTGATGGTTACATCCGTCTACCTGAGAGAATTATGCCCCATTTACGATCATAAATTACGCGCCTCCCATTAAAGATTAATTTAAAAATATCAGTTTTCATTATTTTTATTATTTATTAGTTATTATAAATAATAAATAAATAGTAAATAAATTAATAAAACTAATTTGAATTTAGTTAATTGCTTTACCAACTTTCTATTTCAATTTTTATTTTATTTATTTATTTTATTTTTATTATTTTTATTTTTTTTTTTATTTTTTTTAAATTTTTTTAATTTAATTTAATTTCTTTTTGATTTCATTTTATTTTTTTATTTTATTTTTTTAAATTTATTTTTCTTCTTTCTTATTTTTAACAACCTAAGGTCATTTTTAAAGAATAAAACGTGAGAATATCTGAATATCTCAATTAGAATATCTGAAAAACGACTTACCGTTCAGGACACGTAATATCCCTGGAAAGTGAATTATTGATGCCACCAGATTATGCAAAAATGACCTTAGGCTCCAAGAGAAGACGCTGAATTGGATGTAGGAAGATAAGTCAGGCCAAATTACCATATTTCGTTCATCTTCGCACGAAAAGGTTATCCCGGTCGATTTTCGACTCTCGTTCTGAATGACATTAATTTTTTTTAGCAACTTTCAAATGGAAATAATTTCCCTCAGGGATATATTTTATATTTTTTTTTTTTGCTCGATTTTTCATTTACATAACTGGATTTTAATGATGGCTGGAAACTAACAGACACTCATTTTTTATATAACTTTTAAATTGTCGCATTTTTTGGCCTTTAAACAGTCGATTGACTTTTAATTTGCCAGATTATATCATTCAGTTATCAGTAATTGAAAAAATTAATTTAATTTAATTATTTAATTAAATAAAAAAATAAGTTAAACGAATGAAATATGTTCGAGATATTGATTAGGAATATAAATAGTAATTTATTTATTTATTTAGTTATTTATTTATTTAAAAAAGATATCAGATAAATTAAATTATAAAAGATCGTCTCTGGAGAAAAAACTTTGGTGCTTGAAGCCATAAATTTGAATCTTCTTGTTTATACTCTTGGAAAACATAAAGTCTCGAGCGAGGCACTTTCTTTCCATGAAATCTCTATCTTATCGATAAGATCCGCAAGATAGGGAAGATACAAGGACGATATCACAGTTCCAGCTTCACACAAGATTCAATCTCTATCCTCTTCATCTCTCTAGAAACTAGTTCAGGGGAACTTCATTATTTTTATAAATACCCCTTAAATTTTAGATTAAAAATTTATTATTTTACTTTTGGATTTCAAAAGAGCTTAAGGGCGTTGGAACCAAGTGTTAAGCTAAAAATTCTATTCTCCATTTTACTCAACCAAAATTATAAATAAATATTTTTTCGCTCTGTAGCGCTAATCTTTTTTCAAATTTAAGACTGCGTACAGAGAGAAAAAATATTTAATTGCGATACTTTTTGCACAAAACGAGGAATTCAAAATCTAACTTCAAAATTAAATATTTTCATTTTATTTGAAAAACATTTGAATTAAATATTTTCTCGCTCTGTACGCATAATTCTAATTAAAAATTGATTAATTCTGCAAAGGGAAAAAATTCCAAATTTAATATTTGTTGAGTAAAATGAAGAAATCGAATTTTTAGATTAGAACTTGGCTCCAACACCCTTAAATGTATTTTAGTTTATAGTTTGTACTTTTAAATTTTCTATTATAATTTTAGTTTTATGAGGATTATAAATTTATTAAACATTTTTTTTTGCAGAGATATGTCGATTGTACAGTTCTGGGGACCGGAAGTGGAGCGGATGCAGAAGACTCATCCTACGATAGTGATTATGAAGCAGAGGACTCGTTGGGCTCATCTTCTGTCCATCCACAATTGGAATCTCAAGTTTCGTCCTCGACCCATTCCGATGTCTCGAGAACAACCTCCGACACCTTGGCGGCCGAATTTGCAGAATATGTCACTGTCCAGGGCCCTTCCCCCACCCAGAGTCCAGGTAAATATAATTTTAAAAGAGCTGCTCTTTAAACGCTTCTAAAACACTTTAATTATGCTTCTTAAAAGCGTTGGACCCAAATGTTGAGCTCAAAATTCCATTCTCCATTTTACTCAACGAAAATTATAGATAAATATTTTTTCGCTCTGTAGAACTAATTTTCTTTCAAATATAAGACTGCGTACAGAGCGAAAAAATATTTAATTTCGATACTTTTTTCATAAAATGAAGAATTATAAATCTGACTTCAAAATTCCATTCTCCATTTTACTCAACAAAAATTATAGATAAATATTTTTTCGCTCTGTAGCACTAATCTTTTTTCAAATATAAGACTGCGTACAGAGCGAAAAAATATTTAGTTTCGATACTTTTTGCATAAAACGAAGAATTCAAAATCTGACTTTAAAATTCCATTCTCCATTTTACTCAACGAAAATTATAGATAAATCTTTTTTCGTTATGTAGCGCTAATCCTTTTTCAAATATAAGACTGCATACAGAGCGAAAAAATATTTAATTTCGATACTTTTTGCATAAAACGAAGAAATCAAAATCTATCTTCAAAATTAAATATTTTCATTTTATTTCAAAAATATTTGAATTACTTATTTTCTCGCTCTATGCGTATAAAAAAAAAAAAAAAAAAAAAAAAGTAGTGTCACGAAATGTCTCGAATATCTCGCATACATTGTTGTTGCAAACCTGATTGGCTTTTGAATGACTTGAAGTTGAATGAAAAAAAAAAAAAAACTACCGCAAAAAAATTTCACGAAAACCTTCGAAATCCCTTAAAATTCGTTAAGATTTCTTAAAACTCCCAGGAATCTCTTAAAATTCATTAAAAAACATTAAAATTAAAAATCCACAAAAAACATTAAAATCATAAATCTCTTAAAATCCAAATTAAAATTCGCAAAACTCTCTAAAAATTCCTTAAAATCTCTTGGAATTTCTCAACATTTAAAATCTCTTAAAATCCTTAGAAATCTTATCGAATTCTATGAAATCCTTAAAAATTCAACACAATCTTCTAAAAATTAGAAAAACCTCTTAAAATTTTACACCTTTCGAAATTCTTTTAAATTTTTCAAAATCTTTTAAAAATCATATACGATTTGAAATTTCTCAATGAAATTACCTGTCAAACTTCAAAATTCTTTAAACCCCATAAAATATTTTAAAACTTATAAAAATCCCTTGAAATCTCTTAAGATTTGTGAAAACCTCTTAAATTTCCCAGAAATGACGTCCTTTAAAATCTGTTAATTAAAATTATTAGAAATTCTTCAAAATTCGTTAAAATCTCTTTAAATGTTCTTAGAAACCTCTTGAAATTCTACAAAATTTTTTAAAAATCAGAAAAATATCTTGAATATCCTTAAAGTTATTAGAAATTTCATAAAATACCATGAAATCCTTTAAAATTTCACAAATTTTTTTATAAAACTCATCAAAAACTCTTAAATTCTTTTAAAATGCCTTAAAATCACTTAAAATTTCATGAAATTCTTAAAAATCCACAAAATCTTTTTAAATTCAGAAAAACCTCTTGAAATCCCTAAAAATTTGACGATAACTTTCAAAATCCCTTTAAATTCTACGAAATCTCTTGAGTCATAGAAATCTTTCGAAATCCCTCAATAAAATTACTGGACAAATTTTAAAATCCTTCAAAATCCATAAAATATTTTAAAAGTTATAAAATCTCCTGAAATTTATTGAAATTCCTGAAAATATCCAAAAATTCTTAGAAAAGCTCAAAAAATTCCTCGATATCCTTAAAAATTCGACAAAATTTTTTAAAAATCATAAATATATATTGAAATTCCTTAAAACTATTAGAAATCTCATAAAATTCCACAAAATCTTTTAAAACTTAAAATTTTTTTTTATAAAACTCATAAAAATCTCTTAAATTCTTTTCAAATGCCTTAAAATCCTTTAAAATTTCATGAAATCCTTAAAAATCCATAAACTCTTTAAAAATCAGAAAAACCTCTTGAAATCCCTAAAAATTTTACAATAACTTTCAAAATCCATTTAAATTCTACGAAATCTCTTGAGATTTCTTAGAAATCTTTTGAAATCCCTCAATAAAATTACTACACAAACTTTAAAATCCTTCAAAATCCATACAACGTTTTAAAAGTTAAAAAAATCTCCTGAAATTCATTAAAATTCCTGAAAATCTCTTAAAATTCGTAGAAATTTTTGGAAATTCCTTAAAATTCTACGATAATATTCCCTTTATATCTTTTATAATTCATTAAAATTATTAGAAATCTCATCAAATTCCATGCAATCCTTTAATATTTCACAAAATCTTTTATAAATTATAAAAATCCCTTGAATTCTCTTAAAATCATTTTAAAATCACCAAAAGTCCTTACAATACGTTAAAATATCTGAAAATTCCTCGAAATTCCACGAAAAGTTTTTAAATTCCTTAAAACCCTAGAAACTGTTTGAAATGTCTTAAAATTTCACACAAAACCTTCCAAATCCCTTAAAATTCGTTCAAACATCTTAAAATTCCTCCAAATTGTACAACAATTAAAATCCATTAAAATCCTTTAAAATTCTTTAAAGAATCTCTTATACTTTTTTACTTTTAAATCTTCTTAATTCTTTTTAAATTCCACGAAATATCCTGAAATCCCTTAAAATTCTACGAAATCATTTAGAAATTCTACAATTCTTTTGAATTTAGTCAAAATTACTTGAAAAGCGTCAAAATCCTTTAAAATTCTTAGAAACCTTTTGAAATTCCTCTCTAAAAAATGTTATCACAAAATGTCTCGAAAATCTGGCATACATTTTTGTTGCAAATATTTAATTTCGATATTTTTTGCATAAAATGAAGAATTGAAAATCTAACTTCAAAATCGAATATTTTCATTTTACTTCAAAAATATTTAAATTAGATATTTTCTCGCTCTGTGTGCATAATTCTAGTTAAAAATTATTAATTCTGCAGAGGGAAAAAATTCCAAATTTAATATTTCTTGAGTAAAATGAAGAAATAGAATTTTTAGATTAGAACTTGGCTCCAACACCCTTAAATACTGGGAAATACTTCCCAACTTGAAGGGCTTCCAAATTTAATAGGTTTTGATCAATCTGGTTTTACGCTGTAAAATCCAGAATAAAGATTAAAGATTGACAATCTTCTAATTTGTCTCAACTCGAAAGTTGAGAAACGCTTCTAAAATTGAAAATATTGACACTTTCCTCTTGTTTTAGGATATACAGCAAGGGTAGAATTTGCCTTGAAACTGGGTTACACCGAGCGTTTAGTTCAGGCAGCGTTGCACAAATTGGGTCCTGATCCAGGTCAAAATGAGCTTTTGGCAGAATTAATAAAACTGGGAGCTACTTGTTCATCGAAACTAGCAGACACTCCTGATGAGACCGACGGACTTTTGGAAACAACTGATCTATCAAGTGAAGATTGTGGGAATTCAACTTCGAATTTGTCCGGTTCTTCAGCCTTTCGTCCGGTTGTGATCGACGGCAGTAATGTGGCGATGAGCCACGGAAACAAAGAGATTTTTTCGTGTAGGGGCATTAAAATCTGCGTCGAATGGTTCCGGGCGAGAGGACATCGAGAAATCACCGTTTTCGTTCCCAAGTGGAGAAAAGAAGCCTCCAGGCCTGATAATCCCATCGCTGATCAGGAAATTCTCGGCGAACTGGAGAGAGATCGACTTTTGGTTTTTACTCCGTCTAGGTATAAATTAATAAACCTTAATTTTGATTTTTCACCTTTTTTTCAAGATTGTAAAAAGGTTCAGAAACGTTCTAAAATGTTTTCAACACTTTTTATCGTTAATTTTTCTTTCTTTCAGATTGGTGGGAGGCAAACGAATGGTTTGCTACGACGACCGGTACATTTTGAGGCTGGCAGCAGAATTAGACGGAATTGTCGTCAGTAATGACAACTACAGAGATTTGGCCCAAGAAAGTCCCGAATTCAGAAAAGTGATCGAGGAGCGAATTTTAATGTACAGTTTTGTCAATGATCGATTTATGCCACCGGACGATCCTCTAGGAAGAAGTGGACCCACCCTCGATAATTTTTTGAGGGTTGGCCCGAGAAGAACTGATCCAGCACCGCCTTGTCCTTACGCCAAAGTAATTACCAGATAATTTCATCATCCGGGGTGGCCACATATCAGGGAAGTCAGGGAAATGTCAGGGAAATGCGAGTATTTGTCAGAGAAAATATGAATTAACATTTATGCTAGCTCACATTTGTCGTATTGCATATATAAATTTTATAGTTTATTTAACAGTTTTTAGAAACTTTTCAAGGATTTTGAAGGATTATAAAGAATTTTCAAGCATTCTTTGGGATTTTTTGGGTTTCTAATGATTTCAAGAGATTTTCAATAATTTTAAAAGATTTTAAGAGATTTATAAGAATTTAAAGGGATTACAAGAGATTTTTATAATATTTAAAAGATTGAATGAAATTTTAAAGGACTTCATGACATTTAAGAGATTTTTAAGAAAGTTTAGGGAATTCAAAGAATTTTAAGGAATTTTAAACTTCCTTGTGGAATTTTAAAGGATTTCATGAGATTTTTATGATTTTTAAAAGATTTTGTGGCATTTTCTAAAATTTTAAGAGATTTTTACGTATTTTAAAGGTTTTAAAAGTTTTTCATGGAATTATAAAGGATTTTAGGAAATTTGAAAGAGTTTTAAGAAATTTTAAGAGATTATAAATATTTTCGTGGAATTTTACAGGATTTTAAAAAGCTTGTAAGAATTTTAAGAAATTTTGATTTTTTTTTAAAGTGATTTACAAATTTGATTGAAATTTTAAAGAATCTCAAGAGATTTTTATGGTTTATAAAAGAATTTGTAGAATTTTATGGAATTTCAAGAATTTCAAGAAGCTTGCAAAAATTTTTAAAGAAATTTTGACATTTTCAAAATGATTTTAAAAATATTAAATATTCTTCGTGAAATTAAAAAAAAAATTTCAAAAATTATTTTTTATTTTTAAAGGATTTTATGAGGTTTTTGTTTACAAGAATTTTTATTTAGAGGTTTTAATGTATTTTAGGGAATTTCAAAGTTTCTTATTGAATTTGAAAGGATTTCACGAGATTTTTATGATTTGTAAAATATTTTGTGAAATTGTAAAGGATTTCGTGGAATTTTAATAGATTTTAAGGGATTTATGACATTTTATAAGATTTTAAATATTATAGTGAATTTTTAAGGAACTTAAGGGTGTTTCTAAGAATTTCAAAAGATTTCATCGAATTTTAAGTGATTTCAGTAGGGTAAGGGATTTTAAAGTTACTTGTGAAAATTTAAAGGATTTTAAAAAGTTTGTAAGAATTTTAAGGGCGTTAGACCCAAGTGTTAAGCTCAAAATTCCGTTCTCCATTTTACTCAAGGAAAATTATAAATAATTATTTTTTCGCTCTATAGCGCTAATCTTTTTCCAAATATAAAACTGCATACAGAGCGAAAAAAATTCCAAATTTAATATTTATTGAGTAAAATGAAGAAATCAAAATCTAATTTCAAAATTCAATATTTTCATTTTACTTCAAAAATATTTGAATTAGATATTTTCTCGCTCTGTACGCATAATTCTAGTTGCAAATTGATTAATTCCAAAGAGGGAAAAAATTTCAAATTTAATATTTGTTGAGTAAAATGAAGAAATCGAATTTTTAGATTAGAACTTGGCTCCAACACCCTTAAGAAATTTTTATTTTTTAAAGTAATTTCAAGAGATTTTAATGTTCCTCGTGGAAATTTTAAGATGATTTTTTTATGACATTTTTTTTTATTTTTTATTTATTTATTTTTTTATTTTTTTTTACGTATTTTAAAGTATTTAACAGTTTTTCGTGGAATTATAAAGGATTTTCAGAAATTTGGAAGATTTTTAAGAAATTTCAAGGGATTATAAAATATTCTCGTCGAATTTTAAAGTATTTTAAGAAATTTGGATTTTTTAACAGTGATTTTATGGAATTTCAAGGTGTTTTCGAGAATTTTAAGATATCTTTACGTATTGTAAGAGATTTGAATTTTTTCGTGGAATTATAAATAATTTTAAGAAGGTTGTAAAAATTTAAAGAAATTTTGACGTTTTTAAAATGATTTTAAAGATATTGAATATTCCTCGTGAAATTAAAAAAAAAATTTTTAATTATTATTTATTTTTAAAGGATTTTGTGAGGTTTTTGTTTCCAAGAATTTTTATTTAGACGTTTTAATGTATTTTAGGGAATTTCAAAGTTCCTTATTGAATCTGAAAGGATTTCATGAGATTTTTATGATCCTTAAAAAATTTTGTGAAATTGTAAAGGATTTCATGGAATTTTAATAGATTTTAAAGAATTTATGACATTTTATAGGGTTTTAAATATAGTGAAATTTTAAGGAATTTAACGATGTTGCTTGGAATTTCAAAAAATTTCAATAAGATTCCAATAATTTTAAAAGATTTTGACGCATTTTAAGATATATTAAAGTTCCTCGTGGAATTTTGAAATATTTCAAAAGGTTTTTAAAAGATTTTGTGGAATTTTTAAGGAATTGTAGGAAATTATAAGAGGTTTTTAGGAATTAAAAAAAAATTTGAAATTTTTTTGAGGAATTTAAAGGATTTAAAATGATTTTGAGGAATTTTAAAACAATTAGTGAAAATTTTTTTCATGAAATATAAGCAAATTTGAAGGGATTTTCGTCGAATTTTAAGAAATATCAAAGAATTTTAAGAGATTTCCAAGGTTGTCGTAAATTTGAGAAATTTTTACGAATTTTAACTGTTGTGAAGTGATTTTAAATTTGGAAAGATTTAAAGTGATATTATACGAAATTTTTGAAAAATTTCAATAGTATTTTTACTGAAAAATTTGTTCGCATTTTTAATACATTTCTGTCAGGGAAATTTGTCTGAAAGTCAGGAAAAAGTCAGGGAAATGTCAGGAAAATGAAAAAAATTGAATTCTGTGGCCACCCTGTCATCAACTCCTGTAATTAATTAATTAATTAATTTATTTATTCTCCTTCTGTTCCAGAAATGCACTTATGGAAATAAGTGCAAATTTCGACATCCGGAACGAGGACCACACCCGCACAAATCCGTCACCGAGAGACTCGTCGAGCACGCTCAACGTCATCTACAGGCTAGAGGACCGAGTCTCAGCCTCCCTTTGCCTTCGGTGACGACGTCTTCGACCGTCCCAGTTTCTCAACACCAACCTCTTTGCAAAACGAGGTCTGCTGTTGTCCAATCCCCGTCGTCCGTCCCTAAAAGTCGCTCCGTCGAAAATGTCACGAGCGACCTCTCAAATACTTCAGTTTATTCAAAAGCTCCTGCTGGACAAACCGTACAAGGTATACATTTTTATTATTTTTAAGCTTACAAAGTTCTAACGTTTCCATGTCAGTTCAAAAATAATTCGAAATTTCAAAATAGCGAATGATTAATATTTTATTACATCTTCAATCTCAGGCTATCCATCTCCAGTCGGTTGGGCTCAACAAAGGGTTTCAAGTTCCGATCCGGAGCCAGCCAACATGCACAGAAAGCTGCAGAGGCAGTTGACCTTGAATCCAGCCTGTGATCCAAGACTCTATCAACTTAGAAGGTATCATCAGCAAAAACAGAGCCTTCCACCGAATTCTTCACAGCAGCAAAAACAACAGCAACAACAATCTTTGCAACCTCCAGTCATAAATTCTCCTCATCCTGCTCTTCACAGACCATTGACGAGGCACACGAGTAATGATTCGCCTTATCCAGTACCAATCAGGTTGAAAAATATTGCATTATCTTCTTGCTTATCGTTTAAGTTTTCTAGGGAGATTCTTATTGATTATTATTACAGTTGGGACCATCCGGAACACCACCATCATCACCAGCACGTGACGAGAATCGCCTCAGCTCCGGACTCCTACCGAGCTTGGCCTCCTTGTGGAAATTTAGCAGCCCCTTCTTCTCAAGTTCAACGTCTTGGGGCTTCAGATCCCCAATTAAATCTTCTTCCCTCGCCTCCCTCTAACCCGAGCCTCTGCGCCCCTTGGGGAACTCAGACTCAGGACGCTCGTCGTCGTCTTCACTACCATCTTGCCAACATTTTCCCCGAGGAACAAGTGCAAGCCGCAATGGCTCTCCATCCTCATGAAACCGACGCCCAACAAATTTGCGCTGCAATCTTGGCCATGTTCCCCAAATCGTAGGAGATTTGGAGAACGTCCTGAACCTTGACCTTGACTTCTGGGTCTCTATGTGAGGGAAACGACTCGCTCTCTGTGAGAGTAAGAGATTTTATTGAAAGACGTCGCTTTTCCCTAACTTTGGTGTCGTTTTAAAGTAGGAAACGTTTCAAATTCCAAACGTTTCGGAAGCGTTTCTGGTTCGGAAAGCCTTTGAGAACGAAATTTCCTTTTCAAAAAATTCAAATCAAACCTCAAGTGCGACAAACGCTTCTAAATGTCCAAAAAAATCAATGTAGCTGAATTAAAATTAAAGAGTTAATTAAACGAATAAAAAGTGAAATGAAAGGTTGAGAAGAGCGACGTTAGGAAAGTTGAAGTAACCAATACACATGGTGATAAGCCATGATAAACAAAGGTCAGTGAACAAGACTTGACGATGATTGTCGAGTCTCCTGACAGACGTGATTTGTAATGTCTAATGACACAATCGTGGCAAACAATAATTTTTATCTCTTATTGAGAAGTGGTTCTCATCGAAAAAAAAAAATAGAAAGATAAATCTTGAACCGATCTGACGTTTTCAGACAAGTCGTAGCCTCGTTCTGTAAATAAAGGAATGACGCACAATTATCATTGGAAAATAAAAACAAGTAGAGTAAAACACTCTACAAAGTATGAAAATTTTAAATTAAAATTGTTCTTCTCAAAAGAATTATTTTCTCGAAAATTGAAGTCGAAGCGTGAATTATTATTAAGGGCGTTGTACCCAGTTCAAACCTGAAAATTCTATTCCCTCTTCAACAAATATTATTATTAAATATTTTTTCGCTCTATACTGCTTTTATTTTTTGAATTAGAAATTTGTCTATAGAGTGAAAAAAGATTCAACTATACAATTTTTTGAGTAAAACTAAGAAATCGACTTTTGGGGTTTGAACTTGGATCCAACACCCTTAAATGACAGGGTGGCCACATTTCAGGGAAGTTAGGGAAATGTCAGGGAAATGCGAATAGTTGTCAGGGAAAATAGAAATTGACATTTTTGCTAACTAAGTTATTTTTTAAACAGATTTTAGATTTTATATTTCCAAGGCTTTCGAAGGATTATAAAGAATTTCCAGGCATTCTTTAAGATTCTTTGGGTTTTCTAATGATTTCAAGAGATTTTCAATAATTTTAAAAGATTTTAAGAGGTTTCTAGGAATTTAAAGGGATTACAAGAGATTTTTTATAATATTTAAGGGTGTTGGACCAAAGTGTTAAACTCAAAATTCCATTCTCCATTTTACTCAACGAAAATTACAGATAAATGTTTTCTCGCTCTGTAGCGCAAATATTCTTTCAAATGTAAGACTGCATACAGAGCGAAAAAATATTTAATTTCGATACTTTTTGCATAAAACGAAGAATTCAAAATCTGACTTCAAAATTCAATATTTTCATTTTACATAAAAAATATTTGAATTATATATTTTCTCGCTCTGTATGCATAATTCTAATTAAAAATTGATTAATTATGCAGAGGGAAATATTTCTAAATTTAATATATTTATTGAGTAAAATGAAGAAATCGAATTTTTAGATTAGAACTTGGTTCCAACACCCTTAAACAATATTATACGAAATTTTTTAAAAATTTCTATACTGTTTTTATTGAAAATCTGTTCGCAATTTTAATACTTTTCTGTCAGGGAAATGAAAAAATTGAATCTTGTGGCCACCCTGAATGAGAAAAATTTGGATGTTACTAATATTTGTATCGTAATATTTATAATGAATGGATGCTCTCACTCAGCTAACAAATTTCGCTAGCGAAGTGCAGAACGCATTTTTATGATCTGCCCCTTTGATTTTCACTGTTTTTTTTTTAAGGATTTTGCTGCACATTTTGTAAAAATTTTTAGAAATTCTTTGGTTTTATTTCATTTCATTGGAGGCAGATCGGGGCATTACGATAAAATGCATTTTTATTTATGTACGGACTTAAGGACCATTTTTATTTGTACATCATTTAACGATAATTCAAGTGACTCACATTGAGTCTCCTAATCAGGTTTTGGGATCGAAGGAATTCGAAAAAACTCTGCTGCAAAATTTTGAAATTTTTTTTAATTCTGTAGCAATAACAGCAATGTAACAGTTATATAACAGTTATCGGATTTCACTAATGTGAAACGTTTCCCAGTATTTAAGGGTGTTGGAGCCAAGTTCTAATCTAAAAATTCGATTTCTTCATTTTACTCAACAAATATTAAATTTGGAATTTTTTCCCTTTGCAGAATTAATCAATTTTTAATTAGAATTATGCGTACAGAGCGAGAAAATATTTAATTCAAATATTTTTCAAATAAAATGAAAATATTTAATTTTGAAGTTAGATTTTGAATTCCTCGTTTTGTGTAAAAAGTATCGAAATTAAATATTTTTTCGCTCTGTACGCAGTCTTAAATTTGAAAAAAGATTAGCGCTACAGAGCGAAAAAATATTTATCTATAATTTTCGTTGAATAAAATGGAGAATGGAATTTTGAGTTTAACACTTTGGTCCAATCTGAGTTTTCACCCAAAAATTCGAATTCTTCATTTTACTAAACAAATATTATTAAGAGATATTTTTTCGCTCTATAGCCACACTTCTATTTTAAAAAAGAGTATGTCTACAGAGCGAAAATATTTCGATTTACCATATTTGTCGAGTAAAATGAGGAGATAGAATTTTGAGGCTGATATTTGGATCCAAAACCCTTAACATCTGAGACAAATTTTTGCACAGAGTATTTTTGAAAAACGCAAAGGAATAAAATGCCAGAATATAAAATTTTTAAATAACTAATCGTTCACATTAGCGGCTGTGAATTGTGAAAGCCTGTGTAAAAGAAAAAAGAAAAGATAAAAAAACACGCAAACATCGAAACCGTGTTTCAAGTCTTTTATGGCAACCGTGATATTTATAAAATATAAATAATACATATCTGCATTATCGTACACAAAGGCTTTGAACAGGATTTGGAAAATCGAATTTTGGAAATTCGGAGAATCGGGAATTTCTAGAGGCATTTTTATATCTTAATTTCTACTTTGTAATTTTCAATTTTAGACTTCCATCTAAAATTGAAAAAGTTGTTAATTGCATTAACTGATAATTTTATATTCATTTTTAATTTTTTATAATAAAATGTTGACTCGTTCTGTTCTTCTTGTATAATATGTACACAGTTTTTATTGCATATATTAATTTAATAACCAGTAATTGACTGAATAATCTTTTTTTTTTTTTTAAGCGCGTTCGATCTTCCTTCCGTATTTTATTATTTAATATAGAAATGTTAATCAGAATCTAATATATGTGTCGCATGTCCACGAAAAATCGAGAAATTATTTTTTTATAATATTTTTAATATTTTTGCATGGTTTCTTATTTTTTTAAGTTATAAAATTATTTTTAAAAACTTCGAAACTCTTTTAAGGGTTTTGGAACCAAAAATATCTACAGAAATATATTTAATTTTAATTAAATTATCTAATTTTAACGTAAAAGAAATAGAAAAAAAATTCTCGATTTTTTAGTGAAAGCGTGTGTTGTGTATTTACTAAAAATGCAATACCGTGTATTGCTCGTTAACGGAGTTAAAAACCCTTCAAAGATTCATTTTACATGTCGCATCTAACGGAGAATTGTTGTTTAATAATTAGCGGTGAAATGTGGATAATAAGAGTATGTTAATAATTGTTAGTGATAGTCGCCGGATTAAAAAAATAAAATATAAAAAGAAAATGAAATGAAACATGAATGATTTCCATGATAATTGATAATGATAACTATAGTATCTATACCGTTGACGATCTAACGATCATGATCATCAGAACTTATAACAAAAGAAAAAGTGAAGAGAATTATTAATTCTAAGTTGCTTCGACGACGATTGAAAATCTCCTATTATTATGTTAATATTATGTAAAATATTGTATTATATATAACAAATTTGTATCAATGTTATCGCCAATGGATTGTGAAATAAATGTTTTTCTATTTAATTTTCCTCTCGATTTACAAGTTCGAATACTGAAAACCTCAAATCCAAATATCGAATAAGGACTTTAAAAAAAAACACCGTATGTGCACAATAATTATCATTTTATTTATATCAGATGACTCTTTATTAATATCTTCTAGCCAGCAAATTATAAATGCTTTTAAATACATACAAGAAAAATTGCTAAAAATCCTTCTGAGACGAAAATCGTATTTATAAATGTACAGATCGATTCCCGACGATTTTATTTCTCTATCGCAAAAACGCATTTTCAATCATTATTATTTACTTATTTTGATCTCCACCATCTCTACATACTCAATTTTTTCCTTTCTCGTTTTTAATGTTTGGCAGTTTTTCACTGCTTGGCGTAAAATCTCATTTTCAGAGTAAATTGGTGTTATATTCGTTTTGAAGGTCAAACGCCAGAAAACTAAAACTGAGTCTCAATTATTATTTTGCTAAAGACTTGGAAAGACTGGTTTTGGAGACCAAATCAAACTAGTCAAGAATGGTAATTACACTATTACATTCTGATTAGAGAGAATGTATCATTTTTTTTTTGCGACTGAGTCCACATTCATATACAAATTAGATGTTCGTCATAAATTAGGAAGTCGAGTTTCACAAAATACGTTCGTAGAAAAGGACGTAAGCTTGGCTTTGAAGAACTGTGCTTTCGTCCACCTCGTTCACTCTGGAAGTAAAATAAATTTTATTACGTATATTTTTATTACGTAAATTTTTTTTAAATAATAGAAAAGTCAATTTTAGACGTAAAGAAGAAGAAATTTGGTAATTTATATACCTGGAGTCAGAAATGTAGTACCATCGACCAGGAGGTGGTTCAACACTCGAAATTTTCGCCAAGGCTTCTTCATTCTCGGATTCCGAACTCGAACCGCTCGATAGACCTTCCTTTTCTGTGGTTTCTTTCGACGGAAGGAAAGACCATCTTGGATCGTTTGGACCCAATGGCTGTCTCGTCTGGAAATTAAAATAGATCGTTTTCGAAATTGTTTTATTTTTTTATTCTTAAATGTCTGGTTTGTGAAGGTTCACCTTGACATAAGCGACATAGTGACCACCATAAAGAGTTCCGCCGTGTTCCACAACTCCATAAAGAGAATACAACTTCGGCTTCTTATGATTTTTGCAGACTGGTGCCAAATCCAAGAGAGTCGGAAAAGTCACGTGCCTCGTAACTTTTCTGAAACCCACTCGTTGCGACTGGAACCTTTTCAAATGAAGGATGAGTACTGCCGGGACTTTAGAAATCAAATATTGCTTTGTACTCGGTGTGCAAACCATTTTTCCATTTTCCTTTCCCTAAAATAGAATAATAATAGATTCATTGAACAGAGAACTTACAATAGTTATGTATTAAAATCTCTCAGCTGAATTAATTATGAATCTACCTTATTTTCTCTGGCCGTGCACGCCTCACAGCCCACTCGATTATTGCCTGACATGAGTTCCTGAGCTGTGAATTGATTCAAGCACGACTGAATCGAAAATTCTCCTTCGTTTGTCGAATACCTCGTCGGCGATTGATTCGAGTGACTAATTCCAATTCGAGAGAGGCTTGTCGTTATTTTTCCGACTCCATTCATACTCGAGTGATCTTCACTAACTGAAGTATTGTTTGTACTTTCTTGATTTGTTTGACAAGCTTCCTTCTCGTCTTCTGGTTCAGGCTGAGGTTTAGATTGATGTTCAGATTCAGTTTCAGATTCCGGTTTAGGTTCAGGTCCAAAGAATCTAGAAAGACAAAAACAAAATCAATAGACAAATAAATAAATAAACAAATACAGAAATAAAGAAAGCCTTACTTCACAAGTTCCTTCTCATCCTCTTCATTTTCTAATTTCCATCCTGAACTTTTCTCCTCGCTCACTTCCTTCTCAATAGGACTCTTCGAACTTTCTTCAAAATTTAAATATTGAGAATTCTCAATATTTGAATCCAAAATCTCTTTAGAATCTACCGCTTTGATAAAAGTTAAAGGATCTAAGTCGGATGAAGCTTGCGATTCCACCGCCGAAGCGGGACTCGTCACGGCTGAAGCTTTTTCTGAACTATAACCAGATTCGACAATCTCCGGTGATTTCAAAAGCGGTTCGGTTCCTGATTCCGTTTCTACGTTGTCTTCTACATCCGTGTCACTTCCTACTAAAAACATTCAGAGAAATTGAAAAAAGACTTGGAAAAGAAAAAATTTCAATTTTAGAAAATTAGAGAAACAATGCGAATTTTACCTTGAGTGTTATTCAGTTCCGAGAAGTTCAATTGAATATTTTTCATATTTTTTTGCTCCTTCTTCGTTGCTTTTTTAGCGGCTCGGATTTCCCGTTTTCCAGGAGTTTTTGCTGCATTATTGGATGAATTGCTGCTCATCATCTCAAAAGCGTCTTCGAATCCACTGTTTTTCCTTCTGCAAGAGAAAAATTATCTCATTTCATTTTTCCAATAAATTCTACTGAGTGAAATCTAGATTTAAATATAAACGACAGGATAAAATCTGAGATTCTTAAAGAAGAAAAAAACAAAGAGTAAAAAAGAAAAACTTCTAAGTATATTCTTACTTGAAAACCGGAGGTTGCGGCTTGTCGGCCATGACTGGTAAACTCAGATCCAGAAACGGTTCGGTTCTTTGCGAGGAATGATGACATTCAAGACACTCGAGTGTCGAGACTAATATTCCTCTAAAAACAGGCTCAGGACCCAGTAATCTCGCACTTGCTTGATGTCCATAAAATTTAACTCTTGACTTCTTATCGTCATCGATATCTTTCGTTGGATCGCCAGTATTATTCTTAGGTTTGAGATTTCTAAGCTCGTGTTCTTTTAATATCACACTCTGGTATCTCTGCAAAGAAAAAATATTTCTCTTACTCTTCTAATCCATCCAAACAATTAAATTTAAAGATTAAATAAGGTGTTGGATTAGAAAACTTACTCGAAGGTCTTCATTACGTACGATTTCCAACAAATGCCTCAAAAGCTCGTGAGAATCGTGTTGGCCGCCATCCATGCACTGCATAGTTTTTTTTCTAAAAGAACTCAAAAGTTCCGACGGGCTGTAAGTTTGTTGGCCGTTCGAATTTTGCATTTCCGTGAGAGTTTTGCGCAAAGTTTGCGTGAAATTGCACGAGTTTCCATATTCCAAGCTTCCCTCGATTGGTGGCTGAAGGTAAAAAAATTCCATCAGTACCAAGTTCAATAGTTAAAAAATAAATTAAAATTCTCTTTCCAAATTAATTACCAGTATAATTTCTTCAGAACTCCCCGATTTTTTGTACTTTCCACCAGGTAAAACGAAAGTTTGTCCAGGTTTCTGTAAATCCTCGAGGGTTTTCACTAAAAATGGAGTTTGAGCGAGGCATTGCATAACTGAATTAAAGAAGCAAGTGTTCCCTAAATTCTGCAATCCCTGCAAATTAAATATTAAGAATTAAGAAAGAATATATAAATCGAAGCTAAGGAAATTAAATCAATATTAAATCAAAATATCTACAACTAATGCTTACAACAACTTTTGAGAGGCCAAACAAAATTTTCTGCTTCTCCTTTTCCGGCGGTCTCGATTCCTTATTTTGAGAAACGGTTTGCGGCTTAGCTTTCGGAGTCTGATTAATATTCGAGATTGGAGTTCGTTTGACGACCTCTACAGTCTCCAGAAGTTTCTTCCTAAATAAATATAAAAATCATTTACTTATGTCTTATTTCTTTATATTCAAAAGTTTTCTTCTTCAGGGTGGCCACAGGATTCAATTTTTACATTTCCCTGACTTTTCCCTGATTTTCAGATGAATTTTCCTGACATAAGAGTATCAAAATGCAAACAAATTTTCAGTAAAAATACTATTGAAATTTTTCAAAAATTCCGTATAATATCACTTTAAATTTTTTGAAATTTAAAATCACTTCAAACGACTTGAAATTCGTAAAAATCTCTCAAATTTATGACAACCTTGGAAATCTCTTAAAATTCATTGAAATTTCTTGAAATTCCTAGAAAAATCTTAAAATTCAACGAAATCCTTTCAAATTTTTTAATATTTCATGAAAACTCTTAAATTTTCACTAATTGATTTAAAATTTTCCTTAAAATCATTTCAAATCCTTTAAATTACTCAAAAAACTTCAAAATCTTTTAAAAATCATAAAAATCTCATAAAATCCTTTCAAATTCCACGAGGAACATTAAAATCTCTTAAAATTACTTTAAAAAATCAAAATCTCTTAAAATTCTTACAAGCTTTTTAAAATCCTTTAAACTTCCACAAAGAACTTTCAAATTCCTTAAAATTCTTTTCTTTTCCGTAAAATTCCACAAAATCTTTTAAAAATCATAAAAAATCTCATGAAATCCTTTAAATTTCCACGAGGAACATTAAAATCT
>CAJFCP010000153.1:113303-136632 GCA_904066005.1 Synergus itoensis | reverse complement strand
CATGAAATCCTTTAAATTTCCACGAGGAACATTAAAATCTCTTAAAATTACTTTAAAAAATCAAAATTTCTTAAAATTCTTTAAAATGTCAATTTCTATTTTCCCTGACAACTACTCGCGTTTCCCTGACATTTCCCTGATTTCCTTAAAAAATTTTTTTTCCCTGACATTTCCCTGACTTCCCTGACATGTGGCCACCCTGTTCTTTTTTTTTTTTTTGTTAAGATATAATTAACGAAGTGTCCAAACGTCCGGCTAGACGGACGCAAAATTTCATCTAAACGTGCGGCTAAACAGCTAGAAATTTTCTGACATACTGATGATCGCCCGTATCCGGATAAATTATTAAATAAAAATTAATCCGGCTACAGCAGAATTTCAATGACCGAACGAATTTATTTAATAAAATTTGTCCGGCTATTGACATAAATAATAATTGTGCCTGTATTCTGTTGATAAAGTGAAAAGTGATTGGTTCCTCTATTTATTTTTATCTATTTTATTTTTATGGTAGTTCTATTTGTCAGGATTCAAATAAAAGTAATAGTTTATTGAGTAAAATATAACTATTGTGTAGAAGGTCTTCGGTCTTACAATTTACTTAGGTAAATTACATCTAGGTACCCATCTCATTTAGAAACTCGACAATTACGATTTTCCTGGGCCTGCTATCAATACATATTTGACAATAGCTCGGCCCCAATAAATCCTAATTACTTAATCCTTCCCCAGAGAAACCCAACCGACTCCTCCCTGTCGTTTAGAGTGTCTAGACTTGAGATTTATTACTTCTCTAAATGACTCTATTCATTAAATCCTGAAAATATTGCTACACAATTCTGATTGAAATATGCAAATATTTTAGAATTTCTATATATAAAAATAAAAAAAAGACAGATTTACATTAGAATCCACGATCCTCATTTCGGCTTCACAAGTATCCCTCTATTTCTTTACTTTGAATTCGCCTTTTAATTAGTGTAGAGATAATAATATTCTCCTTTTTGTTCGCTTTTTTCCTTTAATATAAATAAAAATTTAGAACCACCATAAAAATAACTAGACGAACAAATAATTTTTCAGATTATCAGCAGAATACGGTCAGAATTATTATTTATGTCAATAGCCGGACAAATTTTATTAAATAAATTCGTCCGGCTATTGACATTCTGCTGTAGCCGGATGAATTAATTTTGTCAAAAACGTCCGTCTATCCGGACGTGTAGTCGCTTTGTATAATTAATCACCTGTAATCAGGGCTCAGGTCATCGTCACATTCGTAACACCAAACACTCCATTGATGAGTGTCAACTACGAGACTGTGACTATCACTGTGTGGTGTTTTAAAATGTTCTTCTCCGTGATTTTTGTGGTTTCTACCACAAGCTTGATTTCCACATTGCAAACATACCCACAAAATTGGAGGACAAGGTTCGTACTGCAAATAAGCAATTTAATAATAATCTTTTATGTTTCAATTTGAATAGGTATAAAAATAAATTAATTTATGAAAAGAAAAATTACCCCTTCTTCAACAACTGGAGGAGAATCTGCCTCGGCTTTCTTACATGCGGAGCATTCACGTTTAATTCCCACTTTTTTTAGCTCTTTTCTTAACTTTAACAAGTTAATCGACTTCGAGAAATGTGGACACTCCTTTCCACCTTCTGCAAAATATAAGAACAAATTTAGAAAAAGAAAAAAACTTGGATAACAAAACTTTCAAGGATGCGATAAACGATTTCTCAATTTGAAAAGGCATTAAAGGCGTTGGACCCAAGTGTTAAGCTCAAAATTCCATTCTCTATTTTATTCAATAAAAATTATAGATAAATATTTTGTAGCTCTGTAGCGCTAACCTTTTTTCAAATATAAGACTGCGTACAGAGCAAAAAAAGATTTAGTTTCGATAATTTTTGTATAAAACGAAGAATTCGAAATCTGACGTCAAAATTCAATATTTTCATTTTACTTAAACAATATTTGAGTTAGATATTTTCTGGCTCTGGACGCATAATTCTAGTTAAAAATTGATTAATTCTACAAAGGGAAAAAATTCCAAATTTAATATTTGTTGAGTAAAATGAGGAAATCGAATTTTTAGATTAGAATTTGGCTCCAACATCCTTAATTTGAAAATAAAGAGAAATTAATATAAATATTTAAATATGTAAACAATGTAAAAACTAAATCCGAATAATGGAGCAAAACAATAAAAGAAGAAAAGGCTCTTAAATCGAAATATTGTAACAAAGGAAATTTCTTAACAAAGGGAAACTAATTTCAGATTCAGATAAAATTAGAAAAAAGTCAAAAACTTACTCGAATTTGATCCTTCGCAGGATTCTGTGGACTCTTCACTTCCATCCTCGTTTAAATCTGGCTGCCTATGTCTTCTCTTCACCATATTGATTTCACGAAAATTTAATCAATTCCGCAAGAAAATTAGCGCATAATGTGCAAGATGCTGACTGATAAAAATTTACTCCGCAATAGATAAAATCTCAAATGACGTAACCTAATCTTGACAAGTTTCGACTGTTTTGACTTTTCGAATTTTTACTTTTTCTATTGAAAATTCTTGATATCAAATCAGAAGTAGTGGAAATTTTGGCACTTCCAGATTCTAACAATCTTTTTTTACTGTGAAAACTTGGGTGACAATGGCAGACACTCGAGATTCAATTAAAAGTGAATAAAGAGCTACAGGAAGTACTTTTTTCATTCGCAAAATATCCAAAACGTGGAGAAACTTTTCACAGTTTACCCGGAAATGTATTCTTTACGAAGATACGAATTCATGCGATAATACAGAAAATAATGTCAACGTGCTCGTTTGACGATCATATTTTCCTTATATTTTTCAACACAAACTACAAAGTGAACATGTGTTTTACTTCAGGGGTCAAGAAATATTCTAGTTGGGAAACTTAGCTTAGCTATATATAGCTAGAGCGCTAGAGCAGGGTGACCAACTAGTTCGAGAAAAAAATCCCAATCAAGCGCTTGAAAAATCACTAAAATTCACAAAAGTGAAAAATTGAAAATTTACTAAATTTTTACCAGATTTGATAATGTCAGACGCGCGAAATTCAAATTATAACAGTTATTAGAATTATAAAAATTATAAAATTAATTGTTAATTAATTATCAGTAACAATAATTATTATATTATATGGGCTGGGACCAGGGTTGTGCAGTGACGCGTCACTCGGATTTTTTGAAGTATTATACATGGTTTTTTACTTATGTAAATCACGTATTTTACGCAGGGTTGCACGCGTAATTTACCTTAGGTAATTTACGTAGTTTTTTACATGTAAATTACGTACGTTATTTACGTCCCTAGTTTTTTACATGTAATTTACGTTTTCAAGATGGCGACTGCGCTTACATCATCGACATATAGAAATGGACCGATCAATCCTATAGGAGGAAGTGAAGTCGAGAGGCAAATAGTCTGGAGGTAAACCTGTCTCTTTCTAGATAAAGCTGATTGGTCGAGATTAATCTCAACTATCTGGATCAGATAATCTAGTTAGATCTCGACCAATCAGCTTTATCTAGAAAGAGACAGGTTTACCTCCAGACTATTTGCATCTCGACTTCACTTCCTCCTATAGGGATAATCGGTCCATTTCTATATGTCGATGGCTTACATATTTAGAAAATAGACATAACCTAATTCTTGAATAAGTGAGGCAAGTGAGGTTATGTTATGCTCTTTTCCCCCCACCCTCCTTTCAAGTCCGCCATTTTTTACATTAATTACATTTTTTACGTATAATACGTAAATTACGTAAATTACTTGAAAAAGTTCGAGTTACGCGAAACCGTGCAACCCTGATTTTACGTAGAAAACCCCCCCGCTTTCAATGAATTTGGTGTTTTCGACGTAAAGTACCTAGTAAATTACTGTAAAAAACCATGTAATTTACCTTAGGTATTTTACTTACCCAACCGTGACTGGAACGTTTAGTTTATAATATAAAACAGTTATGGCCGATTTCTTCACCACCGGATAAAATTTATCTTGCAGATAAACCCTATTTAACCATTTCTGATTGGTGGATTCAGGGTTTATCTGCAAGATAAATTTTATCCGGTGGTGAAGAAATCGGCCATTAAAACGTTTAAACATCCCAACCTTGGTTTTCATTATAATCTTGTGGAAACCAGTGTTGGGTCACCATGTTTACAATGCAAAACGGGAAAGCATCCTTGAACATTATCACATTACTGTACACTGTACAGTAATGTTCAACGATACCTTCCTCTGTTTTGTAACGACCCAACCCTGTTCTCCATTAAAATCTTATGGAAATCAGGGTTGGGTCGTTACAAAACAGAGGAAGGCTTCGTTGAACATTACTGTACAAGAGCCCAAAAATCTTAGAAATCACTAAATTTTTCACTAAATACTGTGAAAAATCACTAAATCACTAGATTTGTGAAAAATTCAATAAATTGGTCACCCTGCGATATTACCGCGGTAATATTCCCGTTCTCTGTAGAGCAGGGGTGGGACTCCGATGTATAAATTCGAACGGATCTCTCTTTCTACCATGTGAGTTAGAGGACGAGGTGCGATCGATTCGAATCGACTGTTCTTTTGGCATCTCTTTCTATCGTATGAGATAGACAGAGAGGGTTCGATTGTTTGCAGACAAAATAAAAAAAATTATAAATTAATAAATTATAAATAAATAAATATATAATTATATAATTATATATATATTTATTTATTTATTTATATATTTATTATATTTATATTTATTAATTTTATTAATTATATATTAAATTTTTTTATTATTTTTATTTTTATTATTTTGCTTCCCGCTGGAGAAACATTGCCATTGGTCAAAATTTGGCGCGCGATTCAAAATCGAATCGATTTAATTCGATTTTGAATCGCGCGCCAGATTACAGCCAATGGCAGAATTTCTCCAGTGAGAAGTCAACATGCGCTGCGCGCGCAGGGAGCCAACTTTTAGAGCACTGCAGAGACATCTGGCGAGTCGCGATTTTTTTGTGAAACCGCCTCTCTTGCGTTTCGATCGAAGGTAAAAACCCGTTAAGGAATAAGGAAGAAATAGCGGGAAACGGTTATTATTCACAAGATCGTTAATATGGTTATATTTTCCAAAAAAATTTCTGAATTTTAACATAAAGAACGACGCGAGATTTCAGAAATCTCAAAATTTGAACGAAATTCCAGTATTGCGAATAATATAATTTCACTCTTCGCGAAAGTTTTCTTTCTGTGAGTGAAAAACAGTAAATAACCTCTCTGATTGAATAACCGCCGTTTGGATTGTCGCGTCCTGACTCCTGGTGACTTTTGAGTAAAAAGAGGCTACCTTGAAGACGACGTGAAGATTTGGTAAAATAATCGGAAATTGAAAAGTATAGAAATGAATAATTAGTGTACTTGGGGTTTTGATTGTTGATTTGAAGCAATGAACTTACTTCCGACGCCTGAAACTTCCCCGATTGGACAATCCAGACAATCGGGTGCCAAAAAATTGAAGAATGCAGTTTCCAAATCCGAGGAGAAGATATCGAAAAAGGAGAAAAAAAGAAACTCCAAGTCTTCAAAGTCGTTATCTGGAATAAACTTGAGCTTGGAAAATGAAAAGACGATTAAACCCAAGTCACTTTTTCCGAAGGTTGCCTTGCTCAATCCCGCAAAGGTCAGTTTTTTATTTAATTCAATAAGGTTTCGTTTTTATAGAGATATAATGATTTTTAGAGTTTAGGGTTCTTTAATCACTTTTAGATCAAATTTACTTAGATTGTAAAATTAATATGATAAATAAATATCACAGGAAGCTTCTCGCCTTTAGATATATATTTGTGGTTCTCTAAATTGATGATTTGGCATTTAATTTGGTTTGATTTGTTTATTGCGCATTTTATTAGTCGAATTCTTACTTTTAGAGGTTTTAGATTATTTTTTAAATAGTTTCGAGTTCTGGTTTCGTTGATTTGTTTTTCTTTTTAGTTTTCTGGGAACGACAAATTTTTTTGGCGGGATAATATTAAGGGTGTTGGAGCCAAGTTCTAATCTAAAAATTCGATTTCTTCATTTTATTCAACAAATATTAAATTTGAAATTTTTTTTCCTCTGTAGAATTAATCAATTTTTAACTATAATTATGCTCACAGAGCGAGAAAATATCTAATTCAAATATTTTTTAAGTAAAATGAAAATATTGAATTTTGAAGTTAGATTTTTAATTCTACGTTCCATGCAAAAAGTATCGAATTTAAATATTTTTTCGCTCTGTATGCAGTTTTATATTCGAAAAAAGATGAGCGCTACAGAGCGAAAATATATTTATCTATAACTTTCGTTGAGTAAAATGGAGAATGAAATTTTGAACACTTGGGCCCAACACCCTTAAGGGTCGAGAATGAAGCTTTTCACAAAAAAATAAATAAATAAATAATAGCTATCGAGAAAAATTAACAAAGAATGTTTTAAATTATACCTTTCAGAAATCAAAGTCTCTGAAAGCTTTAAAATCTCCAACGCCTTCAAAATCTCCAAGAGCTTTAAAATCTCCAAAGGTCTCAAAACCTCCAAAGATTCAGAAATCGCCTCAATTACCAAATGGGCTAAAAACACCAAAGACTCCGAAGAAAAATAAAGAATTCACAGCTTTGAATGGATTTTTACTAAATAATAAACAAAACGAAAGAGGTAAAGAGGAAGAAAAAGTAAAAAAAAAGTCTCCTTCTAAAAAAATTAAATTAAACGGAGAAGCAGTCCTGATTAAAGAAATTAAAGAGGAACCAAGTCATCAAGAAGAGTCTCCTGCCAAAAAAATTAAATTGAATGGAAATTTAACTTCCATTGAAGAAATTAAAGATTCAATCATCAAATCTGAGGACATCAACCTTGAATGGAGGTTTGGAATGCAATTCGCTCTTGGGCAACTTGCTTGGGCTCGAGTTGGAAATTTTCCCTTCTGGCCTTGTGTTGTCACACTTGAACCTGAATCCAAGATTTTTTGTAAAACACAGCGTAAGTTTCAACCCTAAAATCAATTAATTAATATTATTATTAGTAGTATAATAAGTATAATAATAAGTAACAAATCGAATGAAATTTAAACTTTTTTCTAGTTCAAGGAAAAGTATCGAGGCAGTATACCCATGTTCAGTATTTCGGAGACAATGAACGGCACAGTTGGGTTTCGGAATTAAACATGCTACCTTTTTACGGAGCCAACGATTTTGAAACGTTAGCACCGCAGTTTTTAAAAACCACTGCTTTGAATGTGAGAGGGAAGAAAATGAACTCAAAACTAAAGTGTTCGTTTATTGTTCCGCCGTCACAGCAATTAAAATGGGAAATTGCTGTTTCGGAAGCGACGGATATTTTGGGAATTAGCAACGAAGACAGAGCTTTTATGTTTGCTCCAGCGCCTCCAATTATGAAAATGAACACTCAGAGCTCCGCGAGGAAGAAAAAGCGAAAACATTCCTCTGGAGATTCTGATTATGAGGTGCCGTTGAAAAAATTTAAGACGGAAGTGAAGGATGAAGAGCAATCTCGGAAACGCAACGTCAAACCTCGCAAAAGGAAAGATTCTTCTAAGAGTAATTTGTCCTCATTTCAAAAGAACTCAAAAATGAACAAAAGTACTGGAGACTTAAGTAAAATAAACGGTAAGTTTGGCAAATTGAATGGAAAGTTTAGCAAAAGTACCGGAAATTTGAACAAACTCTTCGAGAAAACTCCTAAAATCAATGGAAAGTTGAACAAGGATTCAGAAAAAGCTCAGAAAGTCAACGGAAAATTGCCCAAGTCTCTGAAATCTAGCAAAGTGGAAATTTATGACAGTATGTCTGAAACTCCACCAACTCCGCCTTCAAGCCTTCTGAACAATTCTTGGGACGAGGATAGAAAGAATTCACCTTTGGATATTTTAATGGCACTTGATCAACCAGGAATTGAGGATGTCGTTAAAAAGGAAAGATGGTCGGATTCTGTACAGGAAATTGGAGAAGATACTAGCATTCAGTCAATTTCTTCGGGTCCTGATGATGATTCTTCGGAGGATTTTAAACCCACAAATTCTCGAAAATTCGCAAAGAAGGGGAAAAAAGTAAAAAACGAATTAAGTGAGAAAGAAAAACAGATATCGACGCCTTTGAATTTATTTAAGGGAATTAAACAGGAGAGAGTTTGTCAAATTTGTGAACAGACGGGAAAACTTGTTAGATGTAAGGGACCGTGTTTTTCATATTATCACTTATCGTGTGTGAAGCCTAGCGATTCCAGTCCAGAACACAGTGAAGTGGAGGATAATGTGGAGGATGAGCTGTTCCAGGATTTGAAGGAAATTAGAACGAAGATTGCGGAGAAGGAGAATTTTAACGAGAAACCAGAAGGTGAAGTTCTTTTAACTAACAACCTAATTATATCAATTATAATTAATATTCTAATGTTGATTTTTTTACAGTTATTAAGATCGAAGATCCACCAGAAGAGGAAACCTTTAAATGCATAGATTGTCTTTCCGGTGTCGCTCCCGCTTGTTTTATATGCAACGATAGGGAAATTGATAGAGAAAGATGTTCAGCAGCGGCCTGTGGAAAATATTATCATTCTACATGCCTCAAAATTTGGCCGCAGGTATGAATAGAGAAAAAAAGTAATTTTACTTGTAATATAATTATTAATGACGATTCTAATTGCTTTTTTTGTTTTTCTATTATAATTAGTCTCATTGGCACGGAGGTCGATTAACTTGTCCATACCACATGTGCCACACATGCACTTCCGATAATCCGCAAAACGGCCACGTTAGCAAAACGAATGAAAAATTGGCCCGCTGTGTTCGTTGCCCTTCAGCATATCATCCTTCCACTTCCTGTTTACCTGCCGGATCTGAAATTCTCACCGGAAATCAGATAATTTGTCCCAAGCACTATGTGAGCACTCAACCACCTATAAATGCTACGTGGTGTTTTCTTTGCACGAAAGGAGGAAGTCTGATTTGTTGCGACACCTGTCCCACTTCTTTTCATCCAGAATGTCTAGGTGAGAATTTTATTTTCAACTTATCTGCGAAAGCCCGAGTTGGTTGATATTTTTATTCTACCCATACATGATAGTAGCACACCGTGATTTTATTAACAGCGTGGCGACATGTCAGGGAAATGTCAGGGAAATGCGAGTAGTTGTCAGGGAAAATAGAAATTGACATTTATGCTATGTTATCTTTGTCGTATTACATATATAACTTTTATGGTTTATTTAACAAATTTCAGAAACTATCCAAGGATTTCGAAGGATTATAAATAATTTTCAGGTATTCTTTGAGATTCTCTAGATTTCTAATGATTTCAAGACATTTTCAATAATTTTAAGAAGTTTCTAGGAATTTAAAGTGATTACAAGAGATTTGTGTAATATATAAAAAATTTAGTAGAATTTTTAAAGGACTTAATGAAATTTTAAGAGATTTTTAAGGAAAAAATGATTACAAAATTTTGATTTTGTAATCAAAATCAAAAAATGATTACAAGAGATTTGTATAATATATAAAATTCTACTAAATCTCGTAGTAGAATTTTTAAAGGATTTCATGAAATTTTAAGAGATTTTTAAGGAAGTTTGGGGAATTCAAAGAATTTTAAGGAATTTTAAAGTTCCTTGAGAAATTTTAAAGGATTTAAAAAAAAAAAACTTGTAAAAATTTAAAGAAATTTTGATTTTTTAAAGTGATTTTAAGAGATTTTAATGTTCCTTATGGAATTTTAAAGGATTTCACGAGATTTTTGTGATTTTATAAAGATTTTGTGGAATTTTAGGGAATTTTTAAAAGTTTTCAAAAATTTTAAAAGATTTTTACGTATTTTAAGGGATTTTAAAGTTTTCGTGGAATTATATGGTAAAGGATTTTAAGAAACTTGTAAGAATTTTAAGAGATTTTAAGGAATTATAAATATTCTCGTGGAATTTAAAAAGATTTTAAAAGACTTGTAAAAATTTTAAGAAATTTTGATTATTTTAAAGTGAGTTTAAGGAATTTAAAGGGATTTTAATGTTCTTCATGGAATTTAAAAAAAATTCGTGAGGTTTTATTTATTGGTTTTTAAAGATTTTGTGGAATTTTAGGGAATTTTGAATAGTTTTCAAAAACTGTAAAAGATTTTTACATATTTTAAGGAATTAAAAAGTTTTTCGTGGAATTCTAAAGGATTTGAAGAAGTTTGTAAAAATTTTAACTAATTTTTATGTTTTAAAAATAACTTTAAGGAATTTTAATAGTCCTCATAGTATTTTTAGAAATTTAAAATTTTAAAGTTCCTCGTGGAATTTAGAAACATTTCAAGAGATTCTGAAAATATTTTATGGAATTTTCAAGGATTACAGGAAATTTTAAGAGATTTTGAGGAATTTTAAAGCAATTAATAAAAATTTAAAGGTTTTTATGAAATATTAACAAACTTGAAGGGATTTTCGTCGAATTTTAAGATGTTTCTAAGAATTTTAAGAAACATCAATGAATTTTAAGAGATTTCCAAGGTTGTCGTAAATTTTAGAGATTTTTACGAATTTCGAGGCGTTTGAAGTGATTTTAAATTTCAAAAGATTTAAAGTGATATTATACGAAATTTTAAAAAAATTTCAATAGAATTTTTACGGAAAATTTGTTCGCGTTTGTAATACTTTTCTGTCAGGGAAATTCGTCTGAAAGTCAGGGAAAATTCAGGGAAATTGAAAAATTGAATCTTGTGGCCACCCTGATTAATTAACTAATTTCTTCTATTTTAATTTTGCAGGAATAAATACGCCGGATGGGGCTTTTATTTGCGAGGATTGTGAAACAGGACGTTTGCCCTTATACGGGGAAATTGTGTGGGTGAAACTTGGCTGCTATCGTTGGTGGCCGGCAAGAATTTGTTTTCCCTACGAAATCCCGCCGAACGTGGAAGCCTTGAACCACAAAGTAGGGGAATTTTGCGTAATGTTCTTGGGCACGAGGAACTACTACTGGGTTCACAGGGGACGAGCCTTTTTATATCAAGAAGGCGATGCCTCAATGACAAAGTCGAATAAATCGTACATGGACCAAGCGTTTAACAAAGCACTGACTGAGGCGAGCGAGTTGCACCAGCAACTGAAAAAAGAGAAGCCGATTGTGAAGGACCAGGAATGTGAACTCAAACCGCCACCTTATGTCAGACTAAAGGTACACTTTTATTAAAAAGACTCAAAAGATTTGTTTCGGGATTAAAATTTTTAACTTTCTTTGTCCAGATGAATAGGCCAGTTGGAAACGTAAAACCTATGGAGATGGAGAGCATCGTCGCCTGTGTTTGTTCTCCAAATAAGGAGAGTCCTTGTGCTCCGGACACAGATTGTTTAAATCGAATGCTCCTTGTGGAGTGCAGTCCAGATATTTGTCCTGCAGGTTCTAAGTGTCAGAATCAAGCCTTCGTTAAGAGACTTTATCCATCCATGGAACCTTTTCATACCAGCGGAAGAGGCTGGGGACTTCGAAGTTTAGAACCGATTAAGGCAGGTCAATTTGTTATTGAGTATGTAGGCGAAGTGATCGATGAGGCTGAATACAAACGTAGGTTACAAAGGAAAAAGGAGCTTAAAAATGAAAATTATTACTTCTTAACAATTGACACTGGAAGGATGATCGACGCGGAGCCAAAAGGAAATCTTAGTCGATTCATGAGTGAGAATTCTACTTTATTTAGAACAGATTTTATTAAGGGAAATCTTAAATGTAATAAAATTCTTTATCTTGGTTTTTTTTTTAAAGATCACTCTTGTCAACCTAATTGTCAAACGCAGAAATGGACGGTGAATGGCGACACAAGGATCGGACTGTTTGCCTTAAGAGACATTAATTATGGAGAAGAATTGACGTTTAACTACAATCTGGCCTGCGATGGAGAAAAACGCAAACCTTGCTTGTGTGGAGCACCAAATTGCAGTGGTTTCATCGGACTAAAAGTGCAAAAGCAGGAGAAGATAAGTGCAATTCAGGAGAAGAAAGTCGAAAAGGTGGAAAAGGTGGAAAAGCCGAAACGACAGAAAAGGTGAGTTTACTCATTAATTGAAATAGAAACTTGACAGATTTTTTTTTAGATAATATAAGTAATATTTTTAATTGATTTCAGAGCAAGGAGGATGTTATGTGCCGGTTGCCAAGAGGAAATAACTGATAAGGATCCAGTAAAATGCTCTCAAAAATCGTGTTCTAAAAAATATCATAAGCGCTGCGCTACTATGAAAAATTCCGAGGGGAAATTCAGCTGTCCTTGGCATCACTGTTTCGAATGCGGTCGCAAAACTCCAAACCATTGTTCTATCTGCAAGCTCGCCTTCTGCCAAGGTAATTAAACACATTTTTTTAATAATATAAACATCTGTACAAAATGGAAAAAATATAGTTTTTTTTTTTAAATTTCAGTCCACTTTAGTAAAAACTTAGTTAACTCGAAAGGAACTATGATATGTAAAAGTCATCATAACGCCCTGGCCATTTCGAATATATCAATTGAAGATGTAAAAGAAGAAGTAGAAATATCCGAGGATGAAGATAAACGATCGTTTTCTCCATTCAGAAGCTCGAGTCCAATTTTGTCGCGCCTGTCGAAAGCTTCGATAGTGGAGGTAAAAAGAAAGAATTCCTATACCCGTAGAAAATCCACCAGAAGATCCACCATATCTGAAAACAATTCTCGATCGTTCGATTTAGAGTTTTGAATTCTTCGAAATCTTTCAAGTCGAGTCTCTTGACGTCATTTAGTCCATGGTTTTTTCTTTCATGGGTATTTAATACCCACGACCAATTACTAGAAATAATAAATATGTAAGTAAGTTACGTTTGCAGCAGATCGTTGAACGTACAATGCTGCATATATGCAAACGTGTATGTTATTTTTAATATTTAGAATTAAATTATTAACTAAGAAAGTTGTTATTTTGTTCACGACGGCACAGCCTGATATCTCGTTGCTTATCGAAAGGCAATTAAAGTTTAAAAATTTATCAAAGAAAACGTATTTGCATAACATTTTAAGTGTAAAAAAGTACAGAAATAATTCCAGAAAAAGTAAAGAAATTATTATTTTATTATTATTATTATTAGTTTAGATTCCTTTTTGCCTCTTTGACTTGAGATTTTTTTTTGCTGCTCCCACCAGTTTCAACGGTTTCAACACTATCACTTAATTTCAGATTTGCAGTGAAGTCATTTGTCATCAGGGTTGCAAAAATGGTAAATTATCCAGTTTCAATGATTAATTACATAAAAGAAATTGTAATTATCCTCGGAATAATTAATAATTACACAAGAAAATTTTAATTATGATTTAATTAATTACGACATATAATTAATATAATTAATAATAATATAATATATATTATAATTAATATAATTCATTATAATTAATACTGTAATTAATTACAGTAATATTACAATTTTTTGTGTAATTATTAATTATTTTGAATGTAATTTCCATTTTTCTTTTGTAATTAGTAATTATTTTCAGTGTAATTATAATTTTTCTATGTAATTATTAATTACTCCAGGAATGTAACTACAGATGTAATTTATTATTTGCAACCCTGTTTGTCATGTAATTACTAATTAGATCTTTTAGAAAAATATATGTTTTACAAAAACGAGTTTTGTCTTTTTCTTTTCTTTACACTACCACACTGCAAAATACAACCTGTATCCATTATTTACTTAAAATAATTAAACTTGTAGATTTGTCATAAAAATTGTGCTTTTTATTTCAAAGAAAAATAAAGCATACTTTTCCCTTTGATTGTATAGAGCATCTTTTGTTCATGTGTTGTTTTATCGATTCAAACCATTGTGGGATAGTAATTGAGTAAAATACACGATTTATTTAATCACTAACAATTAATAAATATACAAAAGACGTCAATTGCATGACGTATATATCCTGCCTAAAAACTGCGAAATTCTCCGCAACACAATTGTTTAATTCGAAAATATTAATTCAAAGTTTTATTGCATTTGATTCGCCTTCGAATTAATATATCCGAGTCTATAAAAATCTAACTATTGCTGAGTCTACCACTGGAAGCCAAACGATAATTATAATAATTAAATAATTTCGTATAATTAACTAACTGTGATGAAAAATTGAAGTCAGTTTCGAAAACGAAACAGATTTTCGTTTCCAGTGGCTCTCTGCATATTTTTGGACGACTTTGTTTCAATATCTGATTCAAAATATTGTTTACAATACTTTTCTAATACAATTTCATTCAATTATGAAACTGAGATTCGATTTACAGTGATCGTTGACTGAAATTGATTTAATATTCTGAAAATGATCTCAGAATCTAAGAATTTGATTAATTTATTGCGACGAGTAAATACTTGTAGTAATCGATCAATGTTTAAAAAACAAAATATTTTAGGGGAATATTAACGTAAAGAAAATCTAATTTATAGATTCGATTTGCGCCCTCGTGCGAACCTTTGAAATGCGTTCATTCCTTAGAAATTCCTAAAGCTAAAATATTTCACTAAAGCACAAGTTTTGGTAATCTGCTGCAACCGTGAGTAATCAATCGGTCTGAATTAATAAATTAATTAGTTAATCAAATATTAAACTTTCGCTTCTGTGTTGTAATTTTGATAGAGCTTCGGGCTTTCCTGAAGTGAAGAACTCGTCGTTGAGTCGTGATTGGATGTGGGTGATTCCGCAGGATTCGAAGTGATTGAAACTGTTTCTTCTGGAATTGGAAGGATAAATCTCTTTCGAAGAACTGGAGGCACGAAACTCTGACCTGCAGCTAAATCTCTTTTGGGTGCGTGAGTCTGGAAATAAATTTAGTTAAATTGATATAAATATAAATTATTCAACAGCCTCTTGCTTAATTGGATTCCTGAATTATAATTTAGAAGACAATGTAACCTTAGGCTTAGAAGAAGGCAAAGTGGCGCCAGTTACAAGGCCCAAAATACTAGCAGCCAGTCCACTAAGTTGGACAGCCGAAAGAGCGGATAAACCTCCTCTCACAAGTCCCAGAGCCAAAAAAGCGGCTTGCGCTAAAACTGGGGCAGCTCCTGCTGCATTCGCTGCTGCTCCAGCCAATTGACCTCCACCAATGCTCGGCCCGTAGGCGAAACATAAATTGTGCCTGTCCACCTAAAGAAACATTTTTCTTTTAATTTCTTGCAAATTTTTATAATTCACTAAACCTTAGAATACAACAAAAAAATGCAAACTTACCAAATGCTTGATTAAGAGATAAAGTAGTCCAAAAGGCGTGATGAGGGGACACGCAAGGCTGTAAACGGTAGTCATGGTGAAAACTAATAAAAGCCAGGCGTAATGAGCGCCCAAAGGAAATTCCCAGAGAACAGCTTTTCTCACGTGAATCCTTTCTGCTCGACTTCTCGCGATGCAAAGTCTAAAAGTATACAAAGCAAGTTCCGGAAATCTGACAAGTTCCAGGGCGCTTCCTACTAAAGCTGCGGTGATGACGTAATTGACGAAAAAGGCTCCCTGGAGAGAGGAAAAAGACAATTTAATTCCTTTATTATTTATTAACTTCGAAGTGCTTTCAAAGCTCATAGTTTAAGACTTGAAAAATAAATACCTGATCAGGAAGGAAAATACATTCCCACCTGGCAGTGTCATTGCCACTGTGAACCCAATCAAGAACAGCCTGCATACTCGTTAAACCAAGACTCGGCAAAATGAGAAAAGCGAGAAGCATGAGCAATAACGTTTTTCTCATGACTGATCTGTTTAAACTGCTTCTCGTCCAGTGCCTCACGAAAGATTCACTTCTTCCAACTAAAGCTGGCATCAAGGCAGCGACGCTCACCAAAATTACCGTCGGCAAGAAAGCCGACAGAACTGGACTCAGATTTCTAAGCTCTCCTGTAATTGGCAGCTTATTCACTGCAGTCAACACGACCTGTGGAAACAGAAAATGTTATTTAAATAAAAACGAGAGGAAAATAAGATTTTGAGTATCGAAAAAAAAACGATTTATTTACTTTATAGAAAAAATAGAAACTTACGACGGGTGTGGTGAGAAAAAAGAGAAAGAGACCCAAGATAACGTTGATCAGAGTTGCGTTTAAATACCAACAAGGCCTCGCGACACTCAGATTTTCCCAGAAAATATCCGAAGGGGCGGGGGCGTACTTTACGGTCCATTTTATTGCGGAGGAGGATCGCAGCTGTCTTCGCATTGTTCTTGCGTCTCCGGGAGTTCCTAAAAAGTAGATTTCAAAATGATTGAATATCTAGTTACATTAAAATCTTAATCTAAATCTATTAAATACATGATTTACGTAAAATTTTGAAGGTCGTTTGAAAAAGTACCTAAAGTTACAAAAGCGATTCCCAGTCTTTTACTCAGGGCGACTTTCTTCTCTTCCTCGACTAACGCTGTAAGACGAATTTCTTCGCTCGTATAAAATTCTTGTGCGTCTACTAGTTTCTGGAAAGAATAATATAACAGTATAATTCTTTCGAAACAATTTAAACAATTTTAATAAAGCTTGACAGGGTGGCCACATGTCAGGGAAGTCAGGGAAAAAAAAGTTTGTCAGGGAAGTCAGGGAAATGTCAGGGAAATGCGAGTAGTTGTCAGGGAAAATAGAAATTGACACTTATGTCAATTATGTTATTTTTGTCGTATTGCGTATAATTTTATAGTTTATTTAACAGATTTTAGAAACTTACTAAGGATTTTGAAGGATTATAAAGAATTTCCAGGCATTCTTTGAGATTCTAAGGATTTCTAATGATTTCAAGAGATTTTCCATAATTTTAAGAGATTTTAAGAGGTTTCTAGGAATTTAAAGTGATTATAAGAGATTTGTATAATATTTAAAAGATTTAGTTGAATTTTAAAGAACTTCATGAAGTTTTAAGAGATTTTTAAGAAAGTTTAGAGAATTCAAAGAATTTTAAGGAATTTTAAAAGACTTCACGAGATTTTTATTATTTTTTAAAGATTAGGTGGAATTTTGAAGATTTTTCCAAAATTTTAAAAGATTGTTACGTATTCTAAGGGATTTTAAAGTATTTTAAGGAATTTAAATTTTCTTCATGGAATTTTAAAGAATTTCACAAAATTTTTATGATTTATAAAAGATTTTGTAGAAGTTTACGGAATTTCAAGAGGTTTTCAAGAATTTTAAGAGATCTTTACGTATTTTAAGGGATTTTAAAAAAAGAAAAAAGAGAAAAAAAAGAAAAAAAAGTTTTTCGTGGAATTCTAAAGGATTTTAAGAAGCTTGTAAAAACTTTAAGTAATTTTTACATTTTCAAAATGATTGTAAGGAATTTTAATAGTCCTCATACAATTTAAAAAAATTTAAAGTCATTTTTGATTCTTAAAAGATTTTATGAGATTTTTTATTTCAGGGGTTTTTTTTTAGAGGCAGTGGAATTTTAAGAAATTTAAAGATGTTTCTAGGATTTTTAAAATATTTCAATAAATTTTAAAGAATTTTAATAGGTAAGGGATTTCAATAGATTTCCAATAATTTTAAGAAATTTTAATGCATTTTAAGGGGTTTTAAAGTTCCTCGTGGAATTAAAAAATTTTTCAAGAAATTCTGAAAGTATTTTATGAAATTTTAAAGGATTACAAGAAATTTTAAGATTTAAGAGATTTTTAGAAATTTGAAAATATTTTGAAGTTTTTGGTGGAATTTAAAGTATTTCAAATGATTTTGATGAATTTTAAAAAGAGTAGTGAAAATTGAAGGGATTCTATGAAATATTAATAAATTTGACAGGATTTCGTGGAATTCTAAGACATTTGTAGGAAATTCAAGAAACTTCAATGAATTTTAAGATATTTCCAAGGTTATAAATTTTAGGGATTGTACGAATTTGAAGTGATTTTACATTTCAAAAGATTTAAAGTGATATTATACGAAATTTTTGAAAAATTTCAATATTATTACTATTGAAAATTCGTACGAATTTTTAATATATTTTTGTCAGGGAAATTGGTCTGAAAGTCAGGGAAATGTCAGGGAAATTGAAAAATTGAATCTTGTGGCCACCCTGCTTGAGGAATTTTCCAAATGAGTTCATTTAACTTACGGTTTTGCAACAACATCCGACGAGTTGTCCACAGGGATACGGATACATTTTTAAAGGTCCTTTTCGTTTTGCATAACCTTCGCAATACAAACGAGCTTGTTCGGCGCAATCTCTTTCAGAATCCAAACTCGATAATCTTTTGATGTCGTGAGCTAGTGTCACGTCTTCAACAGTCAATGTAGGAAAGGCTTCTCTGAAAAAATAAAAGCGTATTTATAAAAAAAAAAATTTTCAAGAGAAAAGGTAACTAATGATAGAAATTGAAATACCGAAAATACTGAATGAGATTTTCGACGTCGCACTGATGTTTAGGAATCTCAGTAATCAATAATGTCCTTGCAGCCAATTCGCCTGCGGGTTTTGCATCCCTCACCTAAATTCCGGAAATTTGTAAATTGTGTAAATGTGACAAATAGATCGTTTTGATTATTTATTATTTAAAAACTTGATTCAGTTGATTTTTACCTGTTTCATGAATTTGCGCATGATGAATCCGCCAATGGGAAGATAACAGAGGATTAATATCGAGTGGACCCAAATTTTACCGTTTTCTTCTTTGGGGTTGATATTTGATAACGTAGTATGACTGAAAGAAGCCTTGCCACCTTGTAAATTATCTCCGGATAAATTAATTGGGAGGATTATGCAAATCGCGACGAGCGTCATCAGGACAGTCAGGAATATTAAATAACGCTCGAAACAAATGTAGAGAAGTCCATCCGGTCCTGCTCGCTTCAAAAGCTCCTGGTCCCTGAATCAAAAACATTAAATTATTGATTAAAAAGATTCTTCCTCGAACTTTAAGAAAACAAGAGGATTTTAAATTCAAAGTTGAAACATAGTTCTATTTTCTATATTTAAATTATCAGGGTGTCTAGTGATCTGAAAATTGGAAATTCCCGGATTTTTCCAGTCTTTTCCCGGTCAAACTTTTCTTCCTCCAACCAATTTATGCCTTTTATGAATTTGACCTTTCTGTGATTTTAGAAAAAAATTTTTTTTTAATTTGATAAAGTAGAAATCCTATCTTAAAAAAGTGGTGTAACGAAATGTCTCGAAAATCTCGTATACATTGTTGTTGCAAACCTGATTGGCTTTTGAATGACTTAAAGTTTTCAGAAGCAAAACAAAAAAATCGCGCGCGTGTTGGTTTGCTCTCGTCCTTAAAATTTTACGAAAACCTTCGAAATCCTTGTAGATTCTACAAAATCTTTTAAAAAAAACATACAAATTTTTTTAAATCCCTTAATAAAATACCCTGACAGATTTAAAAATCATTTAAATCCCATAAAATATTTTTAATCATAAAAATCTCTTGAAAGCTGTTCAAATTCGTGAAAACCTCTTAAGATACCCTGAAACTTCTTCAAATTCTTTAAAATTCTACGATAACATTTAAAAATCCTTTAAAATCAGTATTAGAAATCTCGTCAGATTCCATAAATTCTTTAAAATTCCATAAAATCTTTTAAAAATTAGAAAACGTTCTTAAAATCCCTTAAAATTATTAGAAATCTCATAAAATTTAATAAAATCCTTAAAAATGCCAATAAAGTCTTGTAGAAATCATTAAAATCTCGTAATTCTCCTAAAATTTTTGGATATTCCTTGAGAACATTTAAAATCCCTTAAAAGTCTCAGAAAAAATAAAATTTCGAAATTTCGAAATTCCTCAAAATTCCATGACAAAACTTAAAATCCCTTAAAATCCCAGAAACCTTTCTAAATCTCTTAAAATTTCACAAAGAACCTTCGAAATCTCTTAAAGTTTGAGAAAATCTCTTAAAATTCCCAGAATCTTCTTAAAATTCTTTAAAATTTTGTGACAACAATTAAAATACCTTTTTATCCTTTAAAATACATTAAAATTATTAGAAATATCATTAAATCTTTTGAAAACCAGAACAATCTGTTGAAATTCTTTAAAATTAATAGAAATCTCATGAAATTCCACAAAATCTTTTATAAATCATAAAAAATCTCTTGCGTTCTCTTAAAATTCCCTGGAGTTCTTAAAAATCTTTTAAAATTTTACAAATTCCTTTAAAATTCCGCGAAATATCCGAAAATTCCTTAAAATGTTGCGAAATCTTTTAAAAATCCCAAAAAATCCTTTTAAAATTCCGCTTTAAAAAGGTGATATAACGAAATTTATTTAAATTCTCGTATACATTGTTGTACGAAACCTACTCTTTAAATTTGAATCAGCGAAATTCCGCTAACTCAGATTAAGAGAGTGATTAACTTTTGAATGACTTTAAGTTATAAGAAGTAAAAAAAATAATCGCATGTTGGTTTGCTAATAGAATAAAAAGAAGATAAAGTAGAAAAACGTTGATTTTTCAATAAAATACAAAAAATTCTTGGTCCTGAATGAAATTCCCGGGTTTTTCCCGGTTTCCCGGTCCGCTAGACACCCTAATTATGTTCTGTAATAGTTTCTAAATAATATAATTATTTAAAAATCGAAGACGTACGTGACTCTGAAAGCTGTTACTATCCATGATAAAAATCCTCGATCTACGTGAGATAATTGCGTATTTACGGAAGTCTCGATGCAAGTCACGTCTGCTTCTCTGTCATTATCACCATAAAATAATTCCATCCACCGGTTATCCGTTTTGTGCAATAGAGCCAGTCTTCCATAGTTCCAAGCTTTTTTTCGAAGGAGGCCAAAAAGCGTGACTAGAAGCTTTGATCAAACAGAGGTGGAATTATGAAATATGAATGAATAAAAATTTTGCTTATAAATAAATTATTATGACTTTTAATAAGCATTGGATCCATTTATCTCTAAAATATAAAACTCAAACAAATATTAAATATACATAAATTATACCACAAAGCCGATGAAATTCAGCAATAAATTTTCCGGAATTCCATTGTAAACATCGGTTATAATTGTGTTGTTGCGTCTAGGATTGGGCATACATGTTTCTGGGGATGGAGGTTCGTAATTACTCCCACTGAAAAATAAAACGATCCAAATTTAGAGAATTTAAATTAAGAGGGCGTTGAACCCAAGTGTTAAGCTCAAAATTCCATTCTCCATTTTACTCAACGAAAATTATAGATAAATATTTTTTCGCTCTGTAGCACTAATCTTCTTTCAAATATAAGACTGCGTACAGAGCGAAAAAATATTTAGTTTCGACACTTTTTGCATAAAACGAAGAATTCAAAATCCAACTTTAAAATTGAATATCTTCATTTTCCTTAAAAAATATTATAACTAAATATTTTCTCGCTCTGTACGCATAATTTTAGTTGAAAATTGTTTAATTCTGCAGAGGGAAATAAATCCAAATTTAATATTTGTTGAGTAAAATGAAGAAATCGAATTTTTAGATTAGAACTTGGCTCCTACACCCTTACAAAAAAAAATTTGTAATATTTTTTTTATTATTTTATAGGAATTTTATAAGATTTAAACGAATTTTAAGGAAATTCGATGTTTTTCGTGGATTTTTAAGGGTTTTCAAGAACTTTTAATGATTTTTAATAATTTACTTGAATTTTAAAGCATGTTAAAGAAGTTTAAGGAATAACAAGAGATTTTTATGATTTTAAACAAATTTTTTAAAATTTAACACACTTTTAAGAATTCTAAACAATTTAAAATATTTTCTTGAAATTTTAAGGGTTCCCAGAAAATATTTATAATATCAAAATTATAATATCAAAATTCGATTTCTTTACTAGGTGGAAAAATAGAATTTTGAGATTAGAATAATTTATAACTGGAGCCTAACACCCTTAAAAAAATTAGTATAACATTTATTAAACTGAATTAATCTAATTATTTTTTTAGCTTTCTTATTTTACTTATTTTTTTTTAACACAAGGTGAATCATTTTTTCTAAATTTAGATAAATGCGCATAAAATACAAGCTCATCAAAACCTAATTAACGACAATAATCTTCAATTTTGATCTACTTTCTCCAAAATTATCTCACTTTCTCCACAAATTGCACAAAAAGTAATAAAAACGTTCAATTTATTAAATTATAATCGTATTACAAGTTTCCACTTTACAGAATTTCTTAACCTAAGAACAATAATTATTTGTTTTTATCGTTTGACAAGAATCGATCACCAGTGACTTAGAACGAAAAAAATAATAATGACCTCATTCGAAAAACACAATAGGTATAACAAAGATCGTCATCATGGAAAATGACAGGAAACCAAAATATGTGAAAACTTGGAAACAAGCACGAAACAATTAAAGAGTCGATTCTTCGATTTAAATCTTTTAATAATGAAAACAAAGGTGTTTTTATATTTCTTTTTATTTACATACTCACTTTTCACGAAGGTAATCCGCAATCATTCTTGTAATTAAGAGCAATCAATTGTTAAACAAACACGAAAAGTCATGTTAAACATGTGTCAATCTGACACTTGGTTTTTGACACTTCGCAGAATAAGAAACAAACCCAGCAGCCTAACGTCAAACTTAATCATGCAATTTTCACTGAATATCAAAATATCACGATTGTATTTCATATATCACTGATCCAAAAAAGAAATTTTTAAACGAATACGAACTGTTATTTATGAATTCTATTTTTATATGTCAGATTTTCACTTTTGACAATTATTTTCTTTGTAAAAGATGAACAGCTGGAAGATTCGAGCAGGGTTGGGTAAGTAAAATACCTTAGGTAAGGGCTAAAGCACAATCATGAACTATGTAGTATGGATGTAGATTGTAGACGCAACTCTAAACGCAATAAAGTTCGAAAATTTAAAATTAGGAAGGTAACAAAGAACATTACCGTAACTTACGTAATTTAAAAGAATTAACGAGAATTTATGAGAATTAAGATTTTTTAACATTACCCAGGTAAAAAATTAATAATACAATAATTATTTATTAATAATAATGGAATGTAATTATTAATAATGCTTATAAACACATAATTACTCTCTCTCTCTCTTTCTCCCTCTCTCTTCCCCCCCCCTCTCTCTCTCTCTTTCTCTTTCTCATTTTCTCTCTCTCTTTCTCTTTCTCATTTTCTCTGTCTGTAGATATATTTTCTCTGTCTGTCCTAAGGTATATTACGTTCGCAACCCTGGCTTGACCCTGGCACCGTGACCCTGGCACATCGACATATAGAAATGGACCGATTATCCCTATAGGAGAAAGTGAAGTCGAGAGGCAAATAGTCTGGAGGTAAACCTGTCTCTTTCTAGATAAAGCTGATTGGTCGAGAT
>CAJFCP010000153.1:97959-108303 GCA_904066005.1 Synergus itoensis | reverse complement strand
ATTTATCTATAATTTTCGTTAAGTAAAATGGAGAATGGAATTTTGAAGTCAGATTTTTAATTCTTCGTTTTATGAAAAAAGTAAAATATTTTTTCGCTATGTGTGCAGTTATATATTTGAAAAAAGATTAGCACTACAGAACAAAAAAATATTCATCTACAATTTTCGTTGAATAAAATGGAGAATGGAAACGTTTCATTTTACACGAAAAGTATTAGAATTAGAAAATTTTTAGCTCTCTACAGATACTTTTATTTGAATAATAAGAATTAATCAATTTTTAACTAGAGTTATGCGTATAGAGAGAGAAAATATCTAATTCAAATATTTTTTAAGTAAAATTAAAATATTGAATTTTGAAGTCAGATTTTGAATTCTTCGTTTTCTGTAAAAAACATCGAAACTAAATATTTTTTCGCTCTGTACGCAGTTTTATATTTGAAAAAAGATTAGTGCTACAGAGCGAAAAAATATTTATCTATAATTTTCATTGAGTAAAATGGAGAATGGAATTTTGAGCTTAAAACTTGTGTCCAACGCCCTTAAATCTCTACTGGAATTGCAACACGAAATGTGAAAAAAAAAATTGTAAAAAGAATCGTCAGAAAAATTATCAAGAATAATGTTTCGTAAAATATTTTTTAACTGGTCAAATACAGAAATTGTTACTAAAATTACTATAATTATCATTCGAATTTAGAGAGCAGAAGAAAATACAATTTATTTGTATAGGGATTGATAAATTAATTGGTAAATAAGTCAGCCAAAAGATCAACTATATTTACGACATATTGATTACGATAGACATTATGTTGTTAAGAGATAAGTTTCTCTTTCATCATCACTTTCAGCAGGGGGTCGGGTGGCTCTCATGTTTCAGAAATCAGTACAGAAAGTCAAGTCGAGTCTTCTATAAAGGTCTTAATTTTTATAAAGTTCATAAATAAATAAATATATATGTATTTATTATTTTAGAAATTGTGTTTTGTTATCATATTTTAAAATATTACCTAAAATTTACGTCAGACTCTTTTTACATTTTTTTTTAAAGAAAATTTCTAAAGCTTTGAATTTTTTTCAGTGAATCTTCGCCATGATTTTAAAATTCTACAAAACACCGGGCTTGAAATGCGGCCACTTCGCAAAGAAATTAAATGCAATTTCTCGAGTTGCCAATGTTGCTGATCTAGAAACTGAACTATGTTATTACATCGAGGCAAAAACTGGATTCGATAAAAAAGAAGTTGACCTTTTAAAGTGGATTTTGGTTTCACCTTTTGAACGAGACGAACTGAAGGAAACAAGTACATTCGAAAATGAAGATTGTAAGAAAAGTATTTTAATAGAAATAGGACCAAGGTTTGTGAAAAATATATTTAACTTTTATATAATTGCATCTACAATCATTTTCTTTCTATGGTTGCTTATTTTTATTTATTTGCAGACTCAATTTCTCAACACCATTTTCAAGTAATGCAGTCTCGATTTGCAAGTCTGTGCACTTGGATAAAGTCACAAGAATCGAAGTTTCGACGAGATATCTTGTTCGTCTTCAATCTACTGTAGATAAAAGCACAGAAAATGAAGTAAGAATTTTTGTATAAAGAAATATTTTTAAATGTTTAAAATCGAATTATGGGTACAGAGCGAAAAAAATCTCGGTTTTAAAAAATATTTTTTATAAAATCAGGATGCACAGTCTTCCCCTTTTTAGAGGAATTCCCCTTATTTTGAGAAATTCCCCTTTTTTCCCCTATTCTCGAAAATCTTACCCTTTTTTCCCTTTTTTAATTAAAAATGTTCTTTTCAGTCAATTTTCTAAACATTTACGAAGCATATTAATTATTGTTTTGTTAATAACGTAGACTAGAAGAACTTAAGAAATTATCTGAAAATAGAGGTTTGGCTTCTACACATTTAATTCAATCTACATTAAAAGTTCAAGATGTTTATATTTTTCATTCTGTTTCTCTAGTCTAAGTTGTGAACAAAACAATAATTAATATGCTTTGTGAAGGTTTAGAAAATTGACTGAATAGAACATTACAATTATATAGGGACGAATACAATTAAATTTAAAAAAACCATTTTTTTTCATCTCTTCTAAATGTAAAAATTATTGTTTAATACTTCCCCTTTTCCCCCTTGTTTCTGAAAAAAATCACCCTATTTCCCCTTTTTTGAACTCATTTTACGCTGTGTACCCTGTAAAATTAAAAGATGAATTTTGACGTAATATTTCGAATTTTTCGATTTGTGCAAAAAGTATTTAAATTAAATATTTCCTCGTTCTGTACACATAATTCTATTTGAAAAATAAGTACCGATACGGAGCGAAAAAGTCTCTAATTATAATATTTGTCAAGTAAAATGAAGAAATCAAAATTTTAAATTAGATTTTGGACTAACAGCCTTAAAATATTTTTAAAAATTTCGAAATAAATATTTATTTATTCTGTAGATTGTGGACGCCCTACACGATCGAATGACAGAATGTCGTTATTCAAAACCGATAGAAACTTTCGATCACGGCTTTCGCCCGGAAGAATGGTTCGAAGTCGATGTTATGAAGAAAGGTCGAAAAGCCTTAGAAGATGTAAATTCCAAATTAGGTAAAACCTTCACTTTTTAATAATTAAAAAATGCTTTTAATTCTAAAAAATTCTTACGAGTTTTTTTTCAGGCTTGGCCTTCGACAATTGGGACCTGGATTTCTATACGGATCTATTTCGCACAAAATTGAAGCGAAACCCAACAAGTGTCGAGTGTTTTGATTTGGCGCAATCAAATAGTGAACACAGTCGTCATTGGTTTTTTAAGGGGCGAATGATTATCGATGGAGAGGAAAAAAAGGAATCTCTTATTGATATGATAATAGACACGCAGTCTACCTCGAATCCCAATAATGTTATTAAGTTCAGTGACAATAGCAGTGCGATTGAAGGATTTGAAGTGACTGCTCTTCGTCCTAATGTAACTAACACTGCAAGTAATTTTCGTTTGGAAAGGCTGAAGCAACATCTTATCTTTACTGCAGAAACTCACAATTTTCCGACTGGGGTTGCACCATTTAGGTATGAATTGGGTTGAAGTTTCAGACGTCTAGTCTGACGAAGTTTTTTTTTATTATTTTGTTTTTTATATTTATTAAATTAATAATGTCAAAAAGAGTTCCAAAAACATTTTTTATTTTTATTTATTTAATAGCAGAAATTTACCCGGAGCTGCCCGGGATTTTAAGAGATTTTAAGTGACAAAGTAATTTCAAGGGATTTCATAGGGATTTTTGAGATTTTAGGGAATTTCAAGATATTTGAAGGAATTTTATTTGATTTTAAGGAACTTCAAAGGATTTTTTTAAAAAGTTCAAAACAGTTTGAGAATATTCAAGAGTTTTCACAAGATTTTAAGGTATTTTTAAAAGAGTTTTAAGAGTTATTAAAAGAATATTACAGAAATTTTTATGGTTCCAGAAGATTTCAAGACATCTTAAGGGATTTTATCAGATTTTAAGTGACTTTAAGGAATTTCAAGGGATTTAAAGAAATTTCAAGTGATGTCAACTGAGTGTAAGGAATTTTAATTGATTTCAAAAGAATTCAAGGGAGTTCAGGGATTTTCAAAAGATTTCGAGATATATTAAGTAATTTAAAAAAATGTCAAGGAATTGATTCTAATTTAGACGAAATTAAATGAAATCACTTAAAATATTTTTTAATTTTTCGAAATTCTTTAAAATCTTTAAAATCATCTGCGAATGTCTTAAAATAGTTTGAAATATTTCATAATTTTATGGAGTTCATTAAAATCTCTTGAAATATCTTGAAATCTCGTGAAATCTCTTGAAACCCCCTAAAAGTCTTTAAAATTACTTAATGTCCAATAAAACATTGTTAATCCCTTAAAATTACTTAAACTTCTGCGAAATATCGTAAAATTATGTCTTCATAAAATTATTCATAAATTGACTCTAATTTAGACGAAATCAAGTGAAATCCATTAAAAAAATTTTTAATTACTTGAAATTCTTTTAAATCATCTGTAAATGTCTTAAAATAGTTTGAAATATTTCAAAATTTTATGGAGTTCATTAAAATCTCTTGAAATATCTTGAAATCTCGTGAAATCTCTTGAAACCCCATAGAAGTCTTTAAAATTATTTAATGTTCAATAAATAATTGTTAAATCCCTGAAAATTACTTAAAATCCTGCGAAATATCGTCAAATTATATCTTCATAAAATCCCAAAAAAAGTATGTGAAATTGCAATGAAAAAAATGAAAATGAAATCCCTTAAAATTTTATAAAATCCCATTAAACTTCTTCAAAATCCTGTAAAAGCTGGTAAAGTCCCTTAAATTCTTGAAAATCAAATAAAATTTCATATGATCCGCAATACTTCTGAAAATCCCAATTTAAAAAAAATACTTTCAACCATGAATAAGTCCTTAAAATCATTTAAAATCTTTTGCAATCGTTTACAGTCTCTTTAAAATTCCTGTAAATTCTAAGAAATCTCTTAAAATCCCGGAAAACGCTGGGTAAATTTCTGCCAATAAATGAATAAAAATTGTGGGTTTTGGAAACATTTTAAAAAATATTTTGACTCTAATGAATGTCAAAATAAAAAATCGTCAGATTAGACGTCTGAATCTTTAACCCAATAGATATGTCGAAAAATAGAGTCCAGGCTTTTTCCAATCCTTTTATTCAATTTGGCTAAAATTTTCACATGAATTTTCAGTGGAGCTACGACTGGAACTGGAGGTCGTTTAAGGGACGTTCAAGGTGTAGGTCGAGGTGGTTACTACATCGCCGGAACTGCTGGATATTCGGTTGGAAATTTACATATTCCAGGTATGCATGGAAATCCACGTGGAATTCCACGTCGATTGTCCCAATAATTTCCACGAGGATTTCCACGTGAATATTTTCAGCTTGGACATCAAGATATATGTGCTATCTATTTTAATAGATATTATATTATTTTCAATAGATTACGAATTACCATGGGAAGAAAAGGATGTTTATCCTACGAATATGGCATCGCCTCTAGAAATCATAGTGGAGGCCAGCAATGGAGCTTCAGATTACGGAAACAAATTTGGAGAGCCAGTGATTTCTGGGTTTGCGAGATCTTTCGGAATGAAAAACGCAGGGGGAGAAAGGCGAGAATGGATCAAACCAATTATGTTTAGTGGTGGAATGGGCAGCATGGATGCAAATATGACCCAGAAAATGACACCAGAAAAAGGTGTTTATCCTTTTAAAAGAACCTTACTCTAACTTTACAATTGGAAATAATTTCTAATTTTATTTTTATTACATCAGGCATGAAGGTCGTTAAAATTGGTGGTCCAGTCTACAGAATTGGGGTCGGTGGAGGCTCTGCAAGTTCTGTTGAGGTAATTTTGCCTTAAATTCCTTTTCAAAAATATTTTTCTAAAGCTTCTTCAGGGGGTTGGGTCCAACGTCTTTAAAAATATCGCTTTTATAAATTTGCAATTTCTCTTTCAGGTGCAAGGCGACAACAAATCGGATCTCGATTTCGGGGCGGTGCAAAGAGGCGACGCAGAAATGGAACAAAAGTTGAATCGATTGGTACGCGCTTGCATGGAAATGGGAGAAAAAAATCCGATTTTGAGCATCCATGACCAAGGCGCTGGTGGAAATGGTAAGATAGCCAATGGGCCTTAAATATTGTTCTATAAAACACTGAAATATATGAAAATTGATCTTAATTTTACATTTCTTTTACAGGAAATGTGCTGAAGGAACTTGTCGAACCTGCAGGAGCCGTGATATTTACGAAGAAATTTGATTTGGGGGATCCCAGCCTCTCGACCTTGGAACTTTGGGGTGCAGAATATCAAGAAAATGACGCGATTCTCTGCAAACGTGAAGATGTTCCTCTTCTTCAGAAAATAGCAGAGCGCGAAAAGTGTCCAATCAATTTTGTTGGAACTGTAACCGGAAGTGGAAAGATTATTCTTTCGGAAGAAGAAGACTGCGACGATTCAAAATATTTGGAAGGATTAGAAACGAGTGGTAAACATCCGGTTAATCTCGAACTCGAGTTGGTCCTTGGAAAGATGCCTAGCAAAGTATGTAAAAAATTATCAAAGATTGTGAAGTTTTAATTTTCCAGAAGAAGATAATTATAATTTCATTTTTCAGACCTTCGACCTCCGAAGAGAGCAACGGAAACTAAATGCTTGTAATTTACCGAAAGATTTAAGCGTGAGAGCCGCTCTGGAAAGAGTTTTGAGATTACCGTCAGTCGCAAGCAAACGATACTTGACGAATAAAGTTGATCGCTGTGTGACGGGATTAATTGCTCAACAACAGTGTGTTGGTCCTTTACATACTCCCCTTGCTGACGTCGCTGTTACAACTATTTCACACTTTTCTACTGTAAGTTTAGGAGTTTTTAGTTTAGAGTAAAACAAGAAAAGAGAGATTTTTTATTCCTGAGTAATCTATGCTGTTTTTATTTCAGGAAGGAATTGCTTCTTCGATTGGTGAACAACCAATAAAAGGCCTTGTAGATGCTGCCGCAGGTGCAAGGATGACAGTCGCAGAATCTCTCACAAATTTAGTTTTCGCCCCAATCTCGGATCTGAAGGTAAAAATAAATTGTAACTTAAGGGCTTTGAAACTAATTTCTAACGTTAAAATTCAATTTCCTTATTTTACTCTAAACATATTATAATTAAATATTTTTTCGCTCTGTAGCACTATTCATTTTTTAATTAAAAATATGCATACACAGGGTGGCTACATGTCAGGAATTTTAAAAGATTTCAGCGAATTTTAAGGGATTTCAATAAGTTACCAATAATTTTAAGAGATTTTGTCGTATTGTACGAGATATTAAAGTTCCTCGTGGAATTTTGAAGTATTTCAAAAGATTTTTGAAAGATTTTGAAGTTTTTTTAAAAATTTAAAGGATCTGAAATGATTTTGAGAAATCTTAAAGCAATTAGTGAAAATTTAAGGGTTTTCATGAAATATTAATAAAGGAATTTCGTCAAATTTTAAGATGTTTCTAGGAATTTCAAGAAATTTCAATGAATTTTAATAGATTTCCAAGGTTGTCATAAATTTGAGAGATTTTTACCAATTTCAAGTCGTTTGAAGTGATTTTAAATTGCAAAAGATGTAAAGTGATATTATACGAAATTTTTGAAAAATTTCAATAGTATTTTTACTGAAAATTTGTTCGCGTTTTGATACTCTTATGACAGGGAAATTCATCTGAAAGCCAGGGAAATGTCAGGGAAATGAAAAAATTGAATCCTGTGGCCACCCTGATACAGAGTGATAAGATATATAATTTTAAATTTTTTCTATAAAATGAAAAGTTGTAATTTTGATTTTATATTAACGGTTTTTTTTAATTTATCTAGGATGTCAAATGCAGTGGAAATTGGATGTGGGCTGCAAAATTGCCAGGAGAAGGTGCAGCATTGTACGAAGCTTGTTTTGCGATGTGCTCTTTAATGAAAGAATTGGGAGTTGCTATTGACGGAGGAAAAGATTCACTTAGTATGGCTGCAAGGATCGGAAAAGATGTTGTTAAAGCACCTGGAACTCTTGTTGTTTCTTGTTATGCGCCTTGTCCAGATGTCACAAAGGTAATGAAAACCTATTATACTATATTATTATATATATTATTATATTTAATTTGAATTTTGTGGTTAGGACTTTGGTCCAAAACCCTTAATCCATAGATATTTATCTTCGGATTAAAAAAAATATCACTTTCAGGTTGTCACTCCCGATTTGAAAGGCCCTTCACTGAAAAAAGAAGGAAGCCTAATTTTCATCGACTTATCGAATGGAAAAAGTCGACTCGGTGGAACGGCTTTGGCCCAAGTTTTCAAGCAACTTGGCAACGAAACTCCAGATCTTGAAGATTCAATCCTTTTGAAAAACGCTTTCAATGTTATTCAAGATTTGATAAAAGGTAAACTTAGTAAATAATATGTTTAAAAACTAACAAAAATAGATTTTGTTATAATAAATATAAGTAACGTTTGTGTTGCTTTCAGAAAAGAAGATTTTATCAGGCCACGATGTAAGCGACGGAGGTTTGATCACTTGTATTTTAGAGATGAGTTTCGCTGGAATTTCCGGAATCGAAGTGAATATCAGTCACAAAGCAGGATCTTCGATTCCAATTTTATTCGCTGAAGAGGTGGGTTGGGTTTTAGAAGTAGATCCAAATGAACTGCAAAGCGTTTTAGAGAAATTCAAAACTCTCAGGGTTCCTGCTTTTTTGATCGGAAAGTCCACTGGTTTTGGTTTAACCTCGCAGGTAATATTAAAAATCAAATATTTAATTCTTAAGGGTGTTAGACTCAAGTATTAAGATCAAAATTTCATTTTTCTATTTTAATCAACGAATATTAGAAATAGATATTTTCTCGCTCTACTTGGTTTCAACGCTCTTAAGTTTGTATAGCATATCTCTAAAATAAAAAAAAAATCATATTTATATTACAGATCAACGTATCAGTGAATGACGAAAATGTTCTCTCTTCTTCTGTCGTTGATTTAATGAAAGTTTGGGAGGAAACGAGTTACAGATTAGAATGTCGTCAAACAAACATGGAGTGTGCCTTGCAAGAATTCAAAGAATTAAAGGACAGAAGTGCACCTGCTTATAAACTTACTTTTGATCCTGATCTGAAGTCGAAATTAGAGAAGCCTTTTAATCGTAAGACAATTTTATTTTTTAAGATAATACTGTATTTTAGAATAGAAAATGAAATTGCTTAAGGCTCTTGAAACCATATTCTAATTCCTCACTTTACTCAACAAATATTATAATTATATATTTTTTCGCTCTGTACACATAATTCTATTTGGAAAATGAGTACGGATACAGAGCGAAAAAATATCTACTTATAATATTTCTTGAGTAAAATGAGGAAATTGAATTTAGAGATTGAAACAATCGAATATCTTTAAAAAATTATTATTTTTTTACAGAAAAAATTAAAGTAGCTGTGATTCGAGAGGAAGGAACCAATGGTGATCGCGAAATGGTCGCGTCATTAATGCAGGCGGGTTTCGAAGTCTGGGATATCGCAATGCAAGATCTTTTGCAAAACCGTACTACTTTGGACCAATTCAAAGGAATCGTTTTTCCTGGAGGCTTTAGTTATGCAGGTAATAAAATAATTTTAGCTTGCCTTGTGGCTTCTATTCCACCCTAAATCAGGGTGGCCACAAGATTCAATTTCTCAATTTCCCTGACAGAAAAGTATTAAAAATACGTATAAATTTTCAATAATAATACTATTGAAATTTTTCAAAAATTTCGTATAATATCACTTTAAATCTTGTGAAATTTAAAATCACTTCACAACATTTAACATTCGTAAAAATCTGTCAAATTTACAAATTTTGAAATCTCTTAAAACTCATCTTAAAACTCATTAAAACTCATTGAAATCTCTTAAGGGCGTGTAATACTTTACCATAAGAGCAATTTAGTTTCCGCATCTTTACGTTCGCAATAATAAATATTTTTCACTAAAACTAGTCCATTTACCTCCGTTTAATACAGACTGAGGTAAATGGCCTAGTTTTGTTGAAAAATATTTATTATTGCGAACGCAAAGTTGCGGAAACTAAATTGCTCTTATGGTAAAGTATCATCACATGCTCTTAAAACGCAATGAAATTTCCTGAAATTCCTAGAAACATCTTAAAATTCCACGAAATCCCTTCAAATTTTTGTTAATATTTCAGGAAAACCCTTAAATTTTCACTAATTTTTTATAATTCCTCAAAATCATTTCAAATACTTATTTAAATTACTTAAAAAAAACTTCAAAATCTTTAAAAATTTCTTAAAATTTCCTGTAATCCTTTAAAATTCCATAAAACATTTTCAGAATCTCGTGAAATATTTTTAAATTCCACGAGAATATTTATAATTCCTTAAAATCTCTTCAAATTCTTACAAGTTTCTTAAAATCCTTTATAATTTCACGAAAAACATTAAAATCCCTTAAAATACGTAAAAAAAACTTTAAAAATTTTTGAAAACTTTTCAAAAATCCACAAAATCTTTAGAAAATCATAAAAATCTCGTGAAATTCTTTAAAATTCCATGAGGAACATTAAAATCTCTTAAAATCACTTTTAAAAAATCAAAATTTCTTAAAATTCTTACAAGCCTTTTAAAATCCTTTAAAATTCAATGAGAATATTTATAATCCCTTCAAATTTCTTAAAGCGCTTCCAAGTTTCTTAAAATCCTTTATAATTCCATGAAAAACTTTTAAATCCTTTAAAATTTTATAAAATTCGACAAAATCTTTTTAAAAT
>CAJFCP010000153.1:79075-97859 GCA_904066005.1 Synergus itoensis | reverse complement strand
CATTTTAAAAAATCAAAATTTCTTAAAATTCTTACAAGCCTTTTAAAATCCTTTAAAATTCAATGAGAATATTTATAATCCCTTCAAATTTCTTAAAGCGCTTCCAAGTTTCTTAAAATCCTTTATAATTCCATGAAAAACTTTTAAATCCTTTAAAATTTTATAAAATTCGACAAAATCTTTTTAAAATCATAAAAATCTAAATACTGCTAAATACTTTTTGCTAAATACTTTTTTTTTTACTTTTTTTTAATCACATCCTTCTAGATGTTCTCGGATCAGCAAAAGGCTGGGCGGCGAGTCTTCTTTTCAACCCCTCGATTCGAAAGCAGTTGGAAATCTTCATCCAGCGCAAAGATACATTCAGTTTGGGAGTTTGCAACGGTTGTCAGTTGATGAGTTTGTTGGGCTGGGTAGGCGAAGCAGTCAACGGTAAATATTTACAATATTTTTTTTACCAAACAAATTATCCCTGTGAAGTTCCACCCACACTATTAAAAATTCGAAATTTTTTTTAGAGTTCTGAGTTCTGTTTCAATAGTTCTAGAGTTCCTGATAGGTATCAGGAATAGTTCTGACCTTTAAAGGGTAAAAAAATAAATTTTTAAAAATGGGGGGCTAACTTCACGCTCCCCCCTACTTTTGAAAAAGTGAATTTTTTTTCGCAGTTCTGGGTAAATTTAGCATAGTTTTAGAGTTTTTGATGCTTTTCAAAAAGAGTTCGGCGAATTTACCCCAAAAAAAATTTCAAAAAAAAACCTGTCCCCCCACTTTTTCAAAAATCAATTCTTCGCACCATTTTGTTTGCTTTAAAGAGTTCTAGAGTTCTACCAAAAAGAAATTCTGAAAAATTGAAAATCCAAAAAATCACAACATTTTGAAAATTGTAATATCATAGGAAATTTTTCTTCACAAGTTCCAGGAGTTTTGCTGAGAGTTTTGTTCTGCTCCCAAAGAGTTCTACTAAAAAGTCCTATAACATTTTTCGATCAACTCAAAATCCAAAATTCTATCAAAAAGTTTTTATTTTCAAAATTTTAAAAGTTCCGGGAATTCTGATGGGAGTTCTGTTTCTCCCACTGTTAATAAATAAATTTATAATTTTTTTTAAGAAACCTCAATAACAATCCACTATTGTTAATGTTATAAATAATTTGGTTGATAAATTATTATTGTCACACATGTACGTTAATTTTAAGTATCCACAAAAAAAACGGAATTTCTTGTTTACAATTGTATGGGGAGGAATAGAACTCTGGTCGGAACTCCTGGAACTCTTAAAATTTTGAAAATCAAAATTTTTGGACACCTTTAAAGTGCGGTAGAATTTTGGATTTTGAGTTGATCGAAAAATGGTATAGGACTTTTTGGTGGAACTCTTTGGAAGAGGAACACAACTCTCATCAGAACTCCTGGAACTCTTAAATTTTTGAAAATCAAAATTTTTGGATATCTTTAAAATGCGATAGAATTTTGGATTTTGAGTTGATCAAAAAATAATATAGGACTTTTTGGTAGAAGTCTTTGGGAGAGGAACAGAACTTTCATCAAAACTCCTGGAACTTGTGAAGAAAAATTTCCTATGATATTACAATTTTCAAAATGCTGTGATTTTTTTAATTTTTCGAAATTTCTTTTTTGTAGAACTCTAAAACTCTTTGAAGCAAACAAAATGGCGCGAAGAATTGATTTTTGAAAAAAGTGGGGGGACAAGTTATTTAAAAAATTTTTTTTTTGGGTAAATTCGTCGAACTCTTTTCGAAAAGCATCAAAAACTCTAAAGCTATGCTAAATTTACCCAGAACTCCGAAAAAAATTCACTTTTTCAAAAGTGGGGGGGAGCGTGAAGTAAGCCCCCCATTTTTAAAAATTGATTTTTTTACCCTTTAAAGGTCAGAACTATTCCTGATACCTATCAGGAACTCTAGAACTATTGAAACGGAACTCAGAACTCTAAAAAAAAATTTCGAATTTTTAATAGTGGAGGTGGAACTTTACAGGGGTAGCAAAATTCGGTAACATATTTTTGAAATCTTAAATCTTAAATTTTAATCTTATCAACTTATTACTAGAGCAGATATAAAAAATTTAAATTTCACAGGAGAGCCAGGGATCGTTCTCGACCACAACAAATCAGAAAGGTTCGAATGCCGATGGAGTACTGTAAAGATAGAGAAATCACCATCGATCATGCTTAAGGGAATGGAAGGCACAGTCTTTGGAGTTTGGGTAGCCCATGGAGAAGGAAGATTTACTTTCCGTAATAAGGAAGTTTTGGAAAAGCTTAAAGAAAGAGATTGTCTGGCGATAAAATACACAGACGAAACTGGAAAGCCGACTGAAAGATATCCATTGAATCCGAATGGAAGCATTGGTAAGACGCTATTCTTGTCGGTAAAATATGTCGAGGGCTAAATGTTTACCACTTGATATTAATCTCTTTAGTCTTTACGATTATATTGATAATTATATTGATTATAATGATTATATTGTTATTTCTCAATTCTTAGACGGAATCGCTGGTGTTTGTTCTTCTGATGGAAGACACCTGGCAATGATGCCTCATCCAGAAAGGTGCACTCAATCCTGGCAGCTACCTTGGGTTCCTGCCGACTGGAAATACAAATCTTCCCCTTGGCATCAAATTTTTGTTAATGCCTATGAATGGTGTACATCTTAAAATTTAATTTTCGAATGAAATATTTTTTATATCATATATGTAAATAATGAATTTTAAATCTAATCTAAGAATTATATATTTTTTCACTAACTTTTGTAAGAGAATTATGACTACAGAACTAAAACTTTTCTACTTCTTATACTTTTTGTGTAAAATGAAAAGCTTGAAAATGAAAGCTTGTAAAATGAAATACTTGTAATGAAAGTAAAAAACAAAAAATAGTTAATTTTTTATTCTTATTCCATAATAAAATCAAATTTCGGAGACTGGTATGGATAGAAATAAACAAAAACAATTTTAGGAAATTTAAAAGGAAAAAATATAATATGTAATATATTCTGATAATATAAAAAAGACAATTTTTTCTTTTCATTATTTCTTCCAATTCTTTCTAAATAATAAATAACTCTTTTCTGATTCAAGACAATCTGTTTTGTTTGTACAAAAATAATCTGGCACTTGTACCATAAAACTGGAAGACTGTTTCTCTGTATTTGTATTTTCTTTTGGAAGACGTTGTTTTCAGATTATTCGATAAATTTATTGCTTTAAAACCGAGCGAAGAGTGTCGAGGAAAATATCAGCGTGATGTTCGGTGAAGGTAAGAGCGGGTCTGAGCCTTATCGCTTTTTCTCCACAACCTCCGGATTGAATTCCTGGAAATGGAAATTAATATTTTAATAATTTCTAAAAATTCGATTTCTTCATTTTACTGAATAAACATTACAGTTAGACATTTTCTAGCTCTGTAGCACATTTAACGTTCTAAATATAAATATGCATACAGAACGAAAATAAATCTAGTTATAATATTTGTTGCGTGAAATGAGGAAATAGAATTCTGAAGTTGGCATTTGAGTCCAACACCCTTAAAGTTTTAATTTATTTTACTCAACTTATTTTATATTTTAGGCCTAGTTTTTAAAATTACCTTCAGCAAGTAGCTTTTTAAGAGTGGCATCACGAAGTTCGGAAGTGGCGCAGTCGAAAGCAATGAAAGTTCCTCGACCCCTGGCCGAGTTAATTAAATGAGGCAGCTCCTTCTGCATTGTTGTTAATTGCTTTAGCATGTAGTCTCCAACCCGAGTGACTCTGTCCAACAAATTGTCTTGGAATATCACATCAACAATCGCTTCGAGTAAAATTAATTTGCTTGGATCGCCCATCCAGGTATTGAAAACTCGATAAGCCTGTTTTGGCCTGAAATAAAAATTAATGTAAGGAATTATTATTTCGAATAATATCCTATATACTAGTTTTTTGTATTTTTTAAATTAAAAACAAAAACACATTTAAAATACCTGAAATCTGGATTGTGATAAAATCCACCTATTTGCATTTTCTTGCTGAAGGTCACGACTTCCGGTGGAGATTCGAGTTGGAAGTGCTCATGGCACCACATCTTTCCTGTCGGTCCACCTCCGGTTTGAACCTCATCAATTAAAAGAGCTGATCCATGCTGAAAAATGATTATATTTATGAGTGTTGAAATCCAATTCTTATCTTGAAATTCCATCTCCTCATTTTTCATCAACAAATGTTGTAAACAGATATCTTTTCGCTCTGTAATGCAATTCACTTTTTAAATCGAAATATGCGTACAGAGCGAAAAAATGAATAATTTTAATATTTTTAAGGGTGAGCCAAGTTTCAATTTAAAAAGTCGATTTCTTCATTTTATTTAACAAATATTAAAATTGGAATTTTTTCCCTCTGTAGAGTTAATCAATTTTTAACTAGAATTATGCACACAGGGCGAGAAAATATCTATTTCAAATATTTTTTAAGTAAAATGAAAAATATTGAATTTTTAAGTCAGATTTTGAATTCTTCGTTTTATGCAAAGAGTATCGAAACTAAATATTTTTTCGCTCTGTACGCAGTCTTATATTTGAAAAAAGATTAGTGCTACAGAGCGAAAAAATATTTATCTATAGTTTTCGTTGAGTAAAATGGAGAATGGAATTTTGAGCTTAACACTTGGGTCCAACGCCCTTAATTAATACCTTTTTCGAAATGGCGTGAAGTTTTTGGAAAAATTCTGGCGAGGCATGATTGTCGCCCCCTTCAGCTTGAATTGGTTCGATTATTATTCCGGCCACTGGAATATTCTTCCTATCGTACTGAAGAATTAAATCTTCAACCTAAGAAAAAACAGAAATCTTACTAAAATCTTCCCAAGAATTTTTTTTAATTTCTTAGTTGTATTATAATAAGTAGATTTTTAAAAGTTTTATTTCAATATTTAATATATAGTTTACTATAAATACCTCTTCCAAACATCTTTCGTCCTCTTTTTGATTTTCTCGAACATTTTCTTCCAGCGGATATTTATACTTCGGAAATGGAGCGATTGGCCAATCGAAAGCGGGAACGTCAATTTTGTGGATATATTTACTGTGAGTGGTGGATAAAGAACCCATAGTTCTTCCATGGAAAGCACCTATTTATTTAGAAAAAAGACCTTAAATTCGAATCTTAAAAATAATAAAATAAAAAATGTATCTATTAAGGGCGTTGAACCCAAGTGTTAAGTTCAAAATTCTATTCTCCATTTTACTCAACGAAAATTATAGATAAATATTTTTTCGCTCTGTAGCGCTAATATTTTTTCAAATATAAGACTGCGTACAGAGCGAAAAAATATTTAGATTCGATACTTTTTCCATAAAACGAAGAATTCAAAATCTAACTTTAAAATTCAATATTTTCGTTTTACTTAAAAAAAATTTGAATTAGATATTTTCTCGCTCTGTGCGCATAATTATAGTTAAAAATTGATTAAATTCACGGAAGGAAAAAATTCCAATTTTAATATTTGTTAAATAAAATGAAGAAATCGAGTTTTTAAATTGGAACTTGGCTCCAATTTTAATCTCTTCGCCCTTAAATAAAATTAAATATAAATAAATGAATTTTTTACCTTTAAAAGACATAATAGAATAGTGGGGAGCTCCTGGACTCTGGTTGATCATGCAACTCTCCATTTCTACTTTTGTGAATGGAGCCCCTTGCCTTCTCTTTTCTGCATACCAGAAAAATATAGACTTGAAAGCATTTTCGTTTGAACATGATCCACACATCATTGTTGTTATATTCGTCAGTCCAGGCGGGGCTACCTACAAATAAATTTATCAGATATTTGGGTTATATAAATTAAAATACTTATTCAAATTTTTTTAACAATAATTTATCAATTAATTCGCTCAATACCAACTTACGCCTTTTTTCAAGAGAACATCCTTTAACTTCTTTGGCCAATTTCTTCCTGGAAAAACGCCCAGAGCTGGTCTGTTTGCTATAAGTTTCTGTAATGAATTTCTTAATCAGAACTACAATTTAAATAAAATAAATCAAAGTTAAGAGAGTTGGACGAGTGCCAAGATGAAAATTCTATCTCCTCATTTTACTCAACAAATATTATAATTAGATATATTTTGCCTCTGTAGACACACTCTTTTTAAAAATAGAAGTGTTGCTGCAGAGCGATAAAATGAATAATTCAAATACTTTTTGCATAAAACGTGGAATAAGAAATATATCAAAATTACAACTTTTCATTTTACAGAAAAAATATTAAAATTATACATTTTTTCTTTTTGCATGCATATTTCTATTTAAAAATTTAATGGCGCTAGAGAGCGAAAAAATATCTAATCATAATATTTGCTAAGTAAAATAAAGAAATCGAATTTTCAGATGAGAACCAGGATTCCAATCTAAAAACTCGATTTCTTCATTTTACTTAATAAATATTAAAATTGGAATTTTTCCCCTCTCTAGAATTAATCAATTTTTAACTAGAATTATGCGCACAGAGCGAAAAAATATCTAATTCAAATATTTTTTAAGTAAAATGAAAATATTGAATTATGAATTCTTCATTTTATGCAAAAAGTATCGAAACTAAATATTTTTTCGGTCTGTACGCAGTCTTATATTTGAAAAAAGATTAGCGCTACAGAGCGAAAAAATATTTCTCTATAATTTTCGTTGAGTAAAATGGAGAATGGAATTTTAAGCTGAACACTTGGGTCCAACGCCCTTAAATAAAAATTTTCTTCTTTATTTTTTTTTTCTTTTGATTGATTTACTTGATTAACGGGGTCAGCTAAAGCATCAAGCATTGCCTGATGATTGTAGCCCAATGGCATCGAAGAAATTTGCATATAAACGTCTAGCAAAAGGTTTCCATCGACGTCGGCTACATAATTACCCGTCGATTTTTCGTAATCAGCAAAAAGCTGAACAGACCCTGCTTGCTGAAAAAATTAATTTTCTTATTATTCTAAAAATTCTAACTGCCAAAACCATTTTTTCAAATGTATTATTTATATTACCTGAATACTATTCAACTCTTGAAACAATTTTTGGGATTGTGGCCCAGGAACGTCAGTCAGAACCACAGGTTTTTGAGGCTCGTTGAGCAACGGTCCAGACATGTTTCTCGCCCAGGAAATTTCATTTCCTGAAATAAATAAATTATTAATTATCATTTATGAACATTTAAAACTAAATAAGTAGTTATTTAATTTTAATAATTTCAATAATTAAAAATAATTGAAAAATTAAATTTATAGGATTTTTTCTACAAAAACTTATTTCTTTTATAAAAATAAAATAAAATTTAAAATAAAGTTTGACTAAAGGTTAATAAACAGTATCATTTTATAGGAAGTTGTGTCCTTCTCCAATAAAATACCAGATTAGATTTAACTGATGCCTGTTAAGGGATAATTGAGAATTGCACTCTTATGACAGAGTCAAGCATGAATATTCTCTCTTAAAAATTGATCCCAACATTCATTAGATTGAAAATATCACTAAATTCTTTTTATTATATACAATCCTCAAAATAATAATTTTGTAGAATAATTTCTAAAAGCTAATTGAGCTTCTAAATATTATTTTGAATTTTATTAAGCAAGCAGTTAATTCAATAAAAGGAATAATAATCGAATCTCAGATTTTTTTCTACTTTTCTTTGAAAACAATGATTTTTCACGCAAATTTAATTTCTTCCTATAATCTACCATTCAAGATAAGATAGTCTTGAGTACGTCAAATGGCTTTTGAAATATAATAGGAATTTAAACAAAACAGAAATTATATCAATAACAAAGGTCAAATCAATTATACAAAAATTCATACATTTCTTATCTTATATTTAATTAGATTTTCAATTTTGATCATTTGATCTTAATCAATTATCTTTTATACTTTTATCAAATTTCTTGCTTAAAAGCTTCCACATTTAGAAGCAAAAGAATTTTATAAACATTTATTTTATAAATTTTTATAATAATATTTTTAATTATTTGAAATTCTCCTTTAATCATCGAAAATTCGAATTTAATTCAAAGACAGAATTTTGAGATTTTGCGCAGGCCTCTTGAAACAATAATATCGATTTGAAAGCTCGGGAGTTCTTACGCACAGAAAATATTTTTTATTACTAACTCAATATTTTGAAAATTTGAAACAGAGTAATACGAAAATTTAAATACTTCTAATTTAGAAATAATTCATTAATCTTTTCAAAGATCTACGAATTTTTATTTAAACCATCCTAACTGATAAGGCAAAATTTCTTATCTTAAACATCAACACAATGCAGGAATGTACTTAGAGATAAGTATTTCTCAACCGAAAAAAAAGAAAACAAAATATTTCCATTTTATTAATAAACACTATTTTTTTAATTTATTTATAATCATCTATGATTTAATCTACCTTTTATTAGTTTTTTTCCAGTCCAAGATCGAGCACAAAACATTGGTGAACATTTTGAGGCGAACATTTCTTTTATTAATGAAAGTCAAGCCAGACGGCAAGACAAACAACTTAAAATTATTTGGAACGGTTTATTCTGAGAGACCGAACGCGACTGAACTGAATACTGATAGGCAGCTGAGACCCTTCATAATGATACCCGCCCAACCAGGACCACTTTTCTCCTCTCCTCTTCATCGATCCATGTTACAGAACTGAAAAACTCCTTCTAACCAGTATCAAGAATTCCGGTGCCTATTTTTATTAATTTATTACTTATACAAACTTTGTATAATGATCGATTAATTAAAAAATTTTTTATTATTATTTATTATTTCATTTTTTATTTATTTATTATATTTCTCTTAAATAATTTGTTCGCTTAGCATACAAATGTCTAACTCTTAATGTCTTGAATCACTTTTTTTTAAATCATGGGCGATTTTCAACATTAAAGAGTACTTAATAATTTCAGTATCGAAAATCGTTTGAGCTGCAGGAGTTCATGTCTTTATCATTTTTTTAAGCATTTCCGCAAAATGCTCGAACTCTGGATTGCGACTTTTACGCAACATGTGTTCCACTGTTCGTTGTCGGATCTATAAAAAATTATTTAACAGAAAAATTTAATCAATTGGTTTAATAAAAATGATAACAGGGTGGCCACAGGATTCACTTTTTTCATTTTCCTGACATTTCCCTGACTTTCAGATGAATTTCCCTGACATAAGAGTATCAAAATGTGAACAAATTTTCAGTAAAAATACTATTGAAATTTTTCAAAAATTTCGTATAATATTATTTTAAATCTTTTGAATTTTAAAATCACTTCAAACGACTTGAAATTGGTAAAAATCTCTCAAATTTATGACAACCTTGGAAATCTCTTAAAATTCATTGAAATTTCTTGAAATTCCTAGAAACATCTTAAAATTTGACGAAATCCTTTCATTAATATTTCATGAAAACCCTTAAATTTTCACTAATTGCTTTAAAATACCTCAAAATCCTTTAAATTCCTCAAAAAACTTTAAAATCTTTTAAAATTCCTAAAAATCTTTTAAAAATCTCTTGAAATATTTCAAAATTTCACGAGGAACTTTAATATCTCGTACAATACGTTAAAATCTCTTAAAATTATTGGTAACTTATTGAAATCCCTCAAAATTCGCTGAAGTCTTTTAAAATTCCTAGAAACATCTTTAAATTCCTTAAAATTCAACTATAATTTTTAATATCCTATAAAATGTCATAAATTCTTTAAAATCTATTAAAATTCCATGAAATCCTTTACAATTTTACAAAATATCTTACGATTCATAAAAATCTTGTGAAATCCTTTAAAATCCAATAAGGGACTTTGAAATTCTCTAAAATACATTAAAATCTCTAAATAATAAATTTTGAAAACAAAAACCTTACAAAATCCTTTAAAATTAGAAAATAATTTTTGAAATTTTTTTTAATTCCACGAGGAACATTTAATATTTTTAAAATCATTTTAAAAATGTCAAAATTTCTTTAAATTTTTACAAGCTTCTTAAAATTATTTATAATTCCACGAAAAACTTTAAAATCTCTTAAAATATGTAAAGATCTCTTAAAATTCTTGAAAACATTTTGAAATTCCATAAAATTCTACAAAATCTTTTATAAAAAAAATATCATAAAAATTAAATTAAATAAATTATCATAAAAATGTTGTGAAATCCTTTAAAATTCTAATCAAATCCCTTAAAATCACTGTTAAAAAATCAAAATTTCTTAAAATTCTTTAAAAATACACGAGAATATTTTATAGTCCCTTAAATTTTTCTAAAATCCTTTATAATTCCATGAAAAACTGTTAAATCCTTTAGAATACGTAAAAATTTCTTAAAATTTTGTAAAATTTCACAAAATTTTTTAAAAATCATCGAGAATATTTTATAATCTCTTAAAATTTCTTGAAATCCTTTATACTTTCATGAAAAACTGTTAAATCCTTTAAAATACGTAAAAATATCTTAAAATTTTGTAAAATTTCACAAAATCTTTTAAAAATCATAAAAATCTCATGAAATCCTTTCAAATTCCACGAGGAACATTAAAATCTCTTAAAATTACTTTAAAAAATTAAAATTTCGTGAAGTCTTTTAAAATTCCACAAAATTTTTTTAATATTATTCAAATCTCTTGTGATTCCTTTAAATTCCTAGAAACCTCTTAAAATCTTTTAAAATTATGGAAAATCTCTTGAAATCATTATAAACCTAAAGAATTTCAAAAAGTGCCTGGAAATTCTTTATAATCATTCGAAATCCTTGGAAAGTTTCTAAAATCTGTTAAATAAACTATAAAATCTCTTAAAATATGTAAAGATCTCTTAAAATTCTTGAAAACATCTTGAAATTCCATAAAATTCTACAAAATCTTTTATAATCCCTTAAATTTTTCTAAAATCCTTTATAATTCCATGAAAAACTGTTAAATCCTTTAAAATACGTAAAAATCTCTTAAAATTTTGTAAAATTTCACCAAATTTTTTTAAAATCATCGAGAATATTTTATAATCCCTTTATATTTCTTAAAATCCTTTATTATTAGATGAAAAACTGTTAAATCCTTTAAAATACCTAAAAATCTTTTAAAATTTTGTAAAATTTCACAAAATCTTTTAAAAATCATAAAAATCTCATGAAACCCTTTCAAATTTCACGAGGAAAATTAAAATCTCTTAAAATTCTTTGAATTCCCAGAAACCTCTTAAAATCTTTTAAAATTATGGAAAATCTCTTGAAACCATTAGAAACCCGAAGAATCTCAAAGAATGCCTGGAAATTCTTTATAATCCTTCGAAATCCTTAGAAAGTTTCTAAAAACTGTTAAATAAACTATAAAATTATACTCAATGCGACAAAAATAACATAGTTAGCATAAATGTCAATTTCTATTTTCCCTGGCAACTACTAGCGTTTCCCTGACATTTTCCTGACATTTCCCTGACTTCCCTGACAAATTTTTTTTCCCTGACATTTCTCTGACTTCCCTAACTTCCCTGACATGTGGCCACCCTGGATAATCTTGAATATTTTTAAGGCCTGAATAAATTCCAGAATAAAACGCTGGCTTCCTTACTCTTTTGTATTGATCTTCACTGTTATTTTTTTGTGACAAATTCCACAAGTTTACAGCCAAGATCGCCATCGAAGGTTGCTGTAAATCCGCCCTGACGATCATGTGGATAAATAAATCTAAAGCAAGTGCAGATTGCTTTTCCAATTGTTCGGATGAACCCAGATATTTTAAATGGGTCAGAATTTCATGTAGAACCTTTGAGGATATTTTGTTTACTTCCCCAATAAATTTTTGATCAGATCCATACAGCCTGTCATTGGAATCGACCTATAAATAAAAGATAGATAATTTGTCAATTATCAATTGACAAATAATACGTAAAAATAAAAATAAAAAGTAAATTAAATGTAAAAACTTGAATTTAAGAACCTTGTCCACGTGATATGGGTAACTTTCTTGAGTAAACGTGCTTAAAAGATCAAGAACCCTCAAGTAAAGATAAGACTTTGTTGAAGAATTTTCCTCAAAACATCGCTGAATGGCGTTAAGAAGTCCACGCATTAAATATAAAACTCCATGTTCTGGACTGTCCTGTTTTAATTAAATAATTTGATTAAATTATTCATCTAAGAAATTAGTTTTATTTATAAAAAGAAAAAATACTTACAGGAACAACAAGAAGAGTTGACAAAAAGTTAGAAATATAGGAGAGCAAATAAGGCTCTGTACTCTTCTGCCTTCCATCGATATCAATACTTTTTGGCATTTCGGGCACTAGGCTCAAAGCTGCTTTAAAACAGGCGTCCGCTAAAAAATTGAATAAAAAGATACGTATCTAAAAACTATCGGAATTATCATTTCAATAAGAATATGTAAAGAGGTTTCTACCTTGTCCGAGACATTGATTAAGAAGAGAAACTTGTCCGGATAGAAGATACAATTGAAGTCGTGTGTGAACGGAAGACAAGGAAGGAATAGTGATGAAACAAAAAGCAGCGCAGGCTCTCACAAAAGCGGAAGTTCTTCTAGTGTGATGTCCTCTTACAATTTTTCTCGTGTCAACCGCCAATCTATTTACACACTAAAATCAAAATTAAGTATATTTTTCACTCCAATGCTCGTAATTTTTAGTTTTTAAAGTTTTTAATTTAGTTTTTTTAATTACCTGGATGAGTTGTACATGAACGGAATCGAGATTTGGAAAAGCAGCTCTCGCCTCGGCGTAGAAATTTAATTGTTTTTCGAAATCTCGACCGTAATCTACTCGTTGAACAAGACCACAAATTAAATTTCCGATCTGGCGTTTCTCATCCTCGACAGTCAGTGCACTAGATTTGATAATAAATTAAAGATTAAAAGAAAAGATTAGAATATACTGAAACAGATGTCTGTAGACTTTTTTGAACAGTAAAATTAGATTAGACTTTAACGTCGTACCTGACCGAGTCGTGCATGATTTTTGTAATAAACATCAAGGCGTTGATAACAATTGGATCAGTAATAGGTCCACTTTGTGCGCTAAAGCCCTCGACGACTGTTTTACAGACCTCGACTTTTATGCTTTCCTTGTGGAAAAGGTCGATCAGTGGCAAAAAATTGTTCTATGATGAAAATGCAAAGTTAATTTAACAGTAAATAATTAACTTTTCCCTAAATAAATTAAACAGAGTTAAACAATTAAATTAAAATAAGTTTCTTACCATGATTAATAAAGATTCAAAATCCTGGGTATGAGCAACAATTTTTTCGACGATCGTTTGCAGTTGGGGATAAAATTGCTCAAAAACTCTGTTTGTGCCCAAGTGATTGATAATAGCACCGAGGAATTGATTAAGTTCAGTCATCTTTAAAACCAGAACGAAAATTAGGTTTAGCTTAATTACTTATAGAGAATGTGATTTTTAAAATTATTTATCGAGAATAATATTACACCTACAGAAAAATGAATAACAGTGAATTGAGTCCAGATTTCTGTACAGTACATAAATTTCGCAGAATCCTTGAGGTTTCCCAAATATTGCCAAACTGTATGTAAGACAGATTGGCAGTCGTCTTTGGGGGGAGGTTCTTTGACAAGACACTCGCCGAGACTTCGATAGAGAAGATACTGCGGATATCCTATTTAAAAGTTAATGAATTAAAAAATATCTATTTATTTTACTTTAATTAATTTTATAAACAAAAATTACCTTCTTCATCACAAGTTGCGACTAGATTCACAAATTCCATCGACCTCGTAGCAATATAAGTCGGCTTGAAAGCTGTTAGTATCGTATTTATCAACAATCCACTGCAAAAATATAAATATTGAAAACAACAAATTTTTTTATTGAAAAGGACGAGATTTTAACCAAATTACCTTTTAGGAAGTTCTTTGCATCGGGCCACAATTTCAGTTAAAAGATTATCAGACGCACTAGCGGCTACAATTTCCAAAATCCAATCTAAGGCGGGAGTGAATAGACTTAAATATGAGTGAAGTGTAATGTTTTGTTTACTCAATTCACTTTTCACAGCCGGACTAAAGAGCTGCTGATAAGTGAAGAGAAAATCGTAAAAGTTCTCCTTCGCAAAATCGAAATCCGAGGTTTTCAGAGCCAGACCGACTCGACACAAGTAACATCGGGCGTAAATTGCTATTAGAGGATTTCCTATTCCCCGTATCATTCGAGTAATTCGTTGCAAGGCTGAACTAAATTCACTGAAATTTCGTTTAAAACTATTATATTCTTTACTCTATTGTATTAAAATGTGATTGAAACAAATCTTACCTTGTTGTTAAAAAACTGTACGATTTGATAATCGCCATCTCAACAAAAAGCCTCGGCACAAGTTCCCTGATGGAGGCAATTTTATAAAACCAGTTTTGACAAGTTTCCTTCGCATTTTCAGGAACCATGTCGGGCGTAAAATTGTCCGGCAAACTCGTAGCTTTGCCTCCGGATCTAAAAACAATGAAGATTGATCTAATCAGCAGTCTATTTTAAATTTTCAATACAAATTAACGCAATTATTTATTACTTGTGAGATTCCGCTTTCATTTTCAGCCTATCGTAAACCAGTTTTCCGAAAATGTCCAAAATATCAGTGATAAGGACAAATTTGCTGGGATAGAAAGCTATCACTGAAGTGTCTCCTAATAATTTTGCACACTGTAAAAAAATTATTTCATTTATCTCGCGTTTAAAAATAAACAACATATTAAATTAACTAAAATTATGACAAGTTACGAATAAAGTAAATTAATAAAATAACACTTTTTTACCTGAATTGCAATTTTCAGAGCTTTCACCCGAAAATCGGAATGCCAAGCTTGCACTAATTCATTATTTAACTGTTCAATCCTCGCTGTATATTCTTGCTGCGATAAATCTAGCAATTGTCTCACAGACCCTTCTTCGTATTCGTCCAATCTTTCCAATCTCGTCTTCACTCTATCCACAGTTCCACTTGAATGGACCTTCACAACAACTACAGAAAATCACAAACCATGATTAAGGCCTCGCTTTTAATTTAATTGTCCTGAATCGATTATTAATAATAAATTACCTCTTTCACCCCCTGACAAAAAACTCGTGATAATAGAAAGCTTTTCTGAAGTTGTGTATCTGCTCAAAATCGAATTTCGCCTGGAAGACCAAGGCTCCACTAATTCCTCTGTTTTATCCTTGGTCCTTTTTCCATCAGTCACGTTGGCCGAATAATCCCACTGCAAAGTAAACCAAAATTCTTCCCTTATTTCTTTCTTTCAAGCAAGTTTTAACTATTTTTGTTCCACCAGAACGAAATATGTATAGCCCTGCTGGAAGTAAAGAGACAGGGTGGCCACAAGATTCAATTTTTCAATTTCCCTGACATTTCCCTGACTTTTCCCTTAAATTTTCACTAATTGTTTTTAAATTCCTCAAAATCATTACAAACACTTATTTAAATTCCTCAAAAAACTTCAAAATCTTTTAAAATTCCTAAAAATTTCTTAAAATCTCCTGTAATCCTTCAAAATTCCATAAAACATTTTCAGAATCTCGTGAAATATTTTTAAATTCAATGAGGAATTTTAAAAACTCTTGAAATGAATCAAAATTTCTTTAAATTATTGGAAACCTATTGAAATCCCTTAAAATTCGCTGCAATCTTTTAAAATTCCCAGAAACATTTTTAAATATCTTAAAATTCCATGAAATTCTTTACAATTATATTACAAAATCGTTTACAAATTATAAAAACCTCGTCAAATTCTTTAAAATTCCCTAAAGTGCATTAAAATCTCTAAAAAAAAAACTCTTGAAACAAAAAATCACAAAGTCTTTTAAAAATCAAATATGACTTGAAATTTTTTAAAATTCTATGAGGACTCTTAAAATTCCTTAAAATCATTTTTAAAATAGTAAAATTACTTAAAATTTTTACAAACTTCTTAAAATCCTTTAGAATTCCACGAAACACTTTGAAGTCCCTTAAAATACGTAAAGATTTCTTTAAATTCTTGAAAGCCTCTTGAAATTCCTTAAACTTCTACAAAATCTTTTATAAATCATAAAAATGTTGTGAAATCCTTTAAGATTCCATGAGGAACATTTAAATTATTTAAAATCACTTTAAAATAATTAAAATTTCTTACAATTCTTACAAACCTTTTAAAATCTTTTTAAATTCCATGAGAATATTTATAATTCCTTAAAATCTCTTTAAATTCTTACAAGTTTCTTAAAATCCTTTATAATTTCACGAAAAACTTTAAAATCCCTTAAAATACGTAAAAAAAACTTTAAAAATTTTTGAAAACTTTTCAAAATTCCACAAAATCTTTAGAAAATCATAAAAATCTCGTGAAATCCTTTAAAATTCCATGAGGAACATTAAAGTCTCTTAAAATCACTTTAAAAAAATCAAAATTTCTTTAAACTTTCACAAGTTTTTTAAAATCCTTTAAAATTTCCCAAGGAACTTTAAAATTTCTTAAAATTCTTTGAATTCCCCAAACTTCCTTAAAAATTTCTTAAAATTTCATGAAGTCCTTTAAAAATTCTACTAAATCTTTTATAATATTATACAAATCTCTTGTAATCACTTTAGATTTCTAGAAACCTCTTAAAATTATTGAAAATGTCTTGAAATCATTAGAAACCTAGAAAATCTAAAAGAATCCTTGGATAATTTCTGAAATTTGTTAATTAATAAACTATAAAAGTTATATATGTAATACGACAAAGATAACATAGTTAGCATAAATGACAATTTCTATTTTCCCTGACAACTACTCGCATTTCCCTGACAAACTTTTTTTTCCCTGACATTTCCCTGACTTCCCTGACATGTGGCCACTCTGATATAAAGAAAATGTAAAATATACTTCATCTGTTGCCATTTTCGAGAGCGGATCCAGCTCCTCTCGGGCAAAAAGAGTGAGAGGATCGGTTCCATCCAGATTGGATTGACTTAAGAGCGGATCCGTAAAAGCTTTTATACTAGGAGTCGAAATTTGTGTTGGAGTCGGTGTCCTCGTTGACGAACCAGTGCTCGTACTTTTTAAAGTTCCTCGGCGAACGCAACTTCGACCGTCGATCATCTGCAATTTATTTTTTATTTCATTCCAAAATTTTACGTACAATTTTTGTTAAGGGTGTTGGACCCAAGTTTTAAGCTCAAAATTCCATTCTCCATTTTACTCAATGAAAATTATAGATAAATATTTTTTCGCTCTGTAGCGCTAATATTTTTTCAAATATAAGACTGCATACAGAGCGAAAAAATATTTAGTTTCGATAATTTTTGCATAAAATGAAGAATTCAAAATCTAACTTCAAAATTGAATATTTTCATTTTACTTAAAAAATATTTGAATTAGATATTTTCTCGCTCTGTACGCATAATTCTAGTTAAAAATTGATTAATTATAAAGAGGGAAAAAATTCCAAATTTAATATTTGTTGAGTAAAATGAAGAAATCGAATTTTTAGATCAGAACTTGGCTCCAACACCCTTAAGTAGTATTTTAACTTTTTGTACCGAAACTGTTAATGGCTTGAGTGGATGGTCTGTTACTTCCTCCATTCGAGGACATTTTGGAGGACTGTATTCGAACGATCTTGCTATCCTGTAAATTAATTTTATATACAATGTAGGATAAGATAAGAAAAATTGATTAAGAAATCGAAAATCACTTACCACTCGATTTCTGTCATTTTAATTTATTTTCAAGACACAATATTTATTTTACAACTTTTAGTTATCGAACATTTTCTTATTACTATTTTAATTCTCCTTGAGTGCTTATAAAGTTCTAAGTGTAAAGTATAAAGTTCGAAGTGTCAAAAATTGTTATCAAAACACTGACCCGGCAAAAGAATTGTAACGGTTTTGCCACTCGTAAATATTTTTTAGATTTTTTATTTTACTTTGGTCGACTGTGGTTAAAAGTTTACTTTATCTATAAAACTAGAAAAAAAAAATTTCAATGAGAGACATTTCTTTATATTCTTTAAATTTATTCTAATAGAAAATAAAAGTTTTTTTAATATTTTGTAAAGCAAACGTCAAACGCGTCAAACGTCAAACTCGAACCTAACCTAATCTGATTTTGTATATAGGTTTTTTTTTTTGCAAACCGTGGTTGTTTTTTTTTCTTTTTCAAGAAAAAAGCAGATTTTGGATAATTTAATCGTGCATTTTTTAGACCTGTTACAATTATTACAATATTATGTATCTACTTTCGGAAGTTATATACTATGTACTAAAAAATAAAGAAATTGATGTTTATATTGTTTATTTGGCAACATGGAGAATAGACATAAGGAGACCAAAGTAATGTAACGCACATTTGGCAAATTTGGCTCACATTTGGCTCTAGAGATCCTAGAGATGTAAAATTCTCGGTCATATAAAATTTGGTAATATTCTCGAGCATATTTCCAAGAATATTCTCATTCCGGAGAATATATGAGAATTTACGATTTTCAAATATATACATCCGCTAGTAATTTTCATATTTAGCATCAGCACGGAGCGACAGTTGGTACTACACTCGACTCTCCCAATGATGAACTTCCCAAAGATGAAAACCTCCCAATGATGAACGCATTCCTCTCCAGGGTTGCACGCGTAATTTACCTTAGGTAATTTACGTAGTTTTTTACATGTAAATTACGTACGTTATTTACGTCCCTAGTTTTTTACATGTAATTTACGTTTTCAAGATGGCGACTGCGCTTACATATTTAGAAAATAGACATAACCTCACTTATTCAAGAATTAGGTTATGTCTATTTTCTAAAT
>CAJFCP010000153.1:61624-74075 GCA_904066005.1 Synergus itoensis | reverse complement strand
GGTAGTATTAGTGCGTCTCTCTCACTCTCATGGTTTTCCGCAAAAACGCAACGCATTCCCGCAATCATGAGACGCCAGCCTGAGCGTGCGTTGCGTCGGCTTAGGTTTGTTTGTGGAGTCACCTTAATATACGTACGTAAATTACATAAAAAAAACCTCATGTAATTTACCTAAGGTATATTACGTGCACAACCCTGGTGACCACAGCCTGTTTACGCGGCATTCGGCACAATTTGGCACAATTCGGCATTCCAAAAGGCAAGAATTTATAATTTTACAATTTTACAATTTTTTCGAATTTTACAATTTTTTAAAAAATTACAATTTTTACAAACAAAATTTTTACAAACAAAATTTTAAAAAAATTTTACAATTTTTTCGAATTTACAATTTTACAGTACCAAGATATTAGAACACAATAAAGGTACTGAACATTCCATCGATCACAGTGATTTCGTTCAAGTGATCTTAGACTGCCTGAAGAACTTAGGCAATAAATATCATTGACCTACCGGTGTTCAGCTGCCTGTTGATCGAAGAACTGCCATTATAATGGCAAAGAAGAGGACATCATTTGTTCCACCAAAAATGCTGGTTCTAGAGCATGCTGAACAAGATTTTGACCTCGCTAAGTTGCAAAAGGAGTTCAAGCTCCATTGCAGCGACTATGGGACTGAGCTCACGACAGATTCGAAGTCACAAGCACTTGATTTTGCATCTAAAGTGCTATTCACCATTGGCCCAGAGTCCAAGTCCATTAAAGCAGCCCAAATAGACAAGTATTGGAAATTCGTCTTTAAAGTTAATGATGAACTACACGATGTGTTTGTCTCACCGAACAAAAATTTAAATTACGAATATCAGCATAGCGACACTGAGATGGTACTGTCCATTAAACAGGCCAGTCTGTTATGCATGGATACACTTGCGCGTCTGTGTGCGATTAGCATGAGGACCAACAACGTGATCATGACTTATCTTGCAAGGGCAGTCTTTTCAAAAGAGGACTTAGAAGAGATTGCAGCTATCCTTGGGCAGACGCCTGGTGATGCTCTTGTTACCTTGAATGAGAGTTGCCAGCCTGAAGGACAATACCTTCCAAACTCTGACGGCTCTGTTGCTGTGGCAGCAGTATTGTATACCACTAGCAACATCAAGGATGAGAACCGGAAGAGGGCCATAGTATTCAGGATTACTAGACAGTATCTGAGGAACAACAAAAAAGTGGACATGGTCAAAGTAAAGCAACTGGCCGAATATACCACAGGAGGTATCCCGAGCGAACTCTCATACGAGAAACTGATGCTTCTCTTCGATGAAGGCATTGCTAAGGTACCTCCCTACATGAAACTGAAGTTTTCAACGTTTACGTCAACGAAAAATTATTTTTTTGTAAAAACGACGAGACATAAAATCTGAATGCGCTAAATGGTTCCATTCGATGTCAAAAGACGCACAAAACAGATTGAACCCCCTACCACACTAGGTTCATTCCCAAATCATCCCCTAAGCACAAAAAAAAATAATAGCAATTCCGCTAACTTCAAGACATAAAATTTTATTCTTTTAAATAGTTCTATTTAATGCCCAAGGAAGCTCAAAATAGTTTCATCCACCTAAGTGCCTAGGTTCACCTTCAAAATCAACCCCTAAGCACAAAAAAATCATAAATCCCCTAACTTTGAGACCTAAAATCTGATTACTTTAAATGGTTCCATTTGATGTCCAAAGAAGCCCAAAATAGTTTCATCCACCTAACCCCCTAGGTTCACCCCGACAATCAACCCCTAAGTACAAAAAAAATCATTGTAATTCCCCTAACTTTGAGACCTAAAATTTTATCGTTCCAAATGGGTCCATTTAATGACCTAAGAAGTCCAATAAAGTTTCATCCACCTAACCCCCTAGGTTCACCCTCAAAATCAATCCTTAAGGGTGTTGGAACCAAGTTCCAATCGAAAAACTCGATTTCTTCATTTTACTCAACAAATATTACAATTGGATTTTTTTCCCTCTGCAGAATTAATCAATTTTTAACTAGAATTATGTGCACAGAGCGAGAAAATATCTAATTCAAATATTTTTTAAGTAAAATGAAAATATTGAATTTTGAAGTTAGATTTTGAATTCTTCATTTTATGCAAGAAGTATCGAAATTAAATATTTTTTCGCTCTGTACGCAGTCTTATATTTGAAAAAAGATTAGTGCTACAGAGCAAAAAAATATTTATCTATAATTTTCGTTAAGTAAATTGGAGAATGGAATTTTGAGCTTAACCCTTGGGTCCAACGTACAACAAAAATCAATAAAAATCCCCAAACTTTCAGACCTAAAATTTTATCGTTCCAAATGGATCCATTTAATGTCCAAAGAAGCCCAGTACAGTTTCATCCACCTAACTCCCTAGTTTCACCCTCAAAATCAACCCCTAAGTGTAAAAAAAATCATTATAATTCCCCTCAGTTTGTGACCTAAAATTTTATCGTTCCAAATGGGTCCATTTAATGTCCAAAGAAGCCCAAAACATTTTCATCCACCTAACCCCCTAGGTTCACTCTCAAAATCAACCCTTAAGCTAAAAAAAAAATCATTAAAAATCCCCAAATTTCCAGACTTAAAATTTTATTATTTCAAATGGGTTCATATAATGTTAAAAGAGACCAAAAACAGTTTCATCTACTTAACCATCTAGGTTCACCCTCAAAATCAACGCCTAAGGTTAGGGGTTGATATTGAGGGTGAACCTAGGGGGTTGGTTGGATAAAAATGTTTTTCCCTTCTTTGGATATTAAATTGGACCCATTCGAAACGATAAAATTTCAGGACTCGAAGATTGGAGTTTTTTAATTAATTTTTTTTTGTACTAAGGGGTTGATTTTGGGGGTGAATCTAGGGGGTTAGGTGGATGAAACTATTTTGAGCTTCCTTGGACATCAAATGGAACCATTTAGAGTAATCAGATTTTAGGTCTCAAAGTTAGGGGATTTATGATTTTTTTTGTACTTTGGGGTTGATATTGAGGGTGAACCTAGGGGGTTAGTTGGATAAAAATGTTTTTCCCTTCTTTGGATATTAAATTGGACCCATTCGAAACGATAAAATTTCAGGACTCGAAGTTTGGAGTTTTTTAATTAATTTTTTTTGTACTAAGGGGTTGATTTTCGGGGTGAATCTAGGGGGTTAGGTGGATGAAAGTGTTTTTGGCTTCTTTGGACATCAAATGGAACCATTTAGAGTAATCAGAATTTAGGTCTCAAAGTTAGGGGATTTATGATTTTTTTTGTACTTAGGGGTTGATTTTGAGGGTGAACCTAGGAGTTAAGGTGGATGAAACTATTTTGAGCTTCCTTGTGCATTAAATGGAACTATTTTAAAGAATAAAATTTTAGGTCTCGAAGTTAGGGGAATTGCTATGACTTTTTTTATACTTAGGGGATGATTAGGGGATGATCCTATTGTGGTAGGGGGTTGAAGCTGTTTTGTGTGTCTTTTGACATCGAATGGAACCATTTAACGCAATCAGTCATACACTCAGTCATACACAAATATTAAATTCAACAGGTTGAATCTGTACAATTTATAGATTTCTTCTGTTAAATTTACACATTTTCATCGCTCCAAATCTACAGATTTTATGAGCTGTAAATATAACAGATTCTTTCTGCTATGTTAGCAGATGACTTTAACAGAAGCATTTCTGAAAATTTTACAGATAAAGTTGTAAGATAAACAGATTTTATCCGTTATAGTAACAGATTTTCACTCCTCAACAGCGAGCAGCTTTTAGGTTTGGTAATGAACTCTCTACAAGAACGACCAAAATAGCATCACTGGAAGAGCAACTAAAGTTGCTTACTTTTGAGGATAAGGATGCTGACACAAGTAGTGATAAGTCTGGTATTCCTGCATTCGAAAGCACCAGAGCCCTTAAAGAGAAACTTGCAGGTGTGGCCGAATTTGAGGGAGATCCACGCATTGAAACATTCCTGGCCAGCTTGAACCAAGAAATGACTGACAAACTAAACCTTCTGCCAGTCAAAGACCTTGTTGAGCATGTGCACAGCACATTTGAAAAGGCCGAGCAAGAGCACAGCAAGTTTGCGGGAAAATGAGATAAGAAAAAGGTATACAAAACGATAAATTAATCGCGCGGATCATAATTGCTAGTTGGATTAAAAAAGACTAAAGAAAATTACTTAAATTTTTATTATAGAATTTTATAATTTCAGATTCTTAGAAGAAACGATGTGGCGCAACTTAGCAGTCCAAAAAGAAGCCTCTAATATTTTAAGATAAAGAGAATTATGGTTTTAATTACTTTATTAGAGTTATAGAATTATAGTTTTAATTACTTTATAGTCTCCCTTTATTCTTTACTTAAAATCCATGATTTTCTCCGTTTTAATTTTTTTTTTTTTTAAATACGAAATAACGACATTTAAAAATATGAATAAACACTTTTTTATTTCCTCATCACTCATACAAATTAATTACTTGTAGAATTTTTTTATCACGGAAGTAATAACGAATCGAGTCGATTCGCAATAGAGTATAGATCATTGTATTCTACTTCACCCACACAAGAATCAATTAATTAACTAATCATCTAGTTTTATTTGAATGTCAAGTACATCGCCAATCAGAACAAAAATAACAGTCTCTCAACCTTCAAGACTAAATACTTGAGTTGATATTTTGTGCTATTCGTGAAATTTGTCATTGAATCAAAGGTCCCACAATTTTTACGTATTTATTTCCCTTATATTCTTTAAACAAAAGTCTAACGATAGACAAATTTTAATCTAGAAATTTGTTAACTTTGAAATTGATATTTTATCTGAAGGACGCAGGTACGAGACATTTTCACCTGTTGTAATACTTATCGCAACTTTTGAAATTCCGAGAAACATTTTTAAATATCTTAAAATTCCACTACAATATTTAAAATTCCATGAAATTCTTTACAATTATATTACAAAATCATTTACAAATTATAAAAATCTCGTCAAATTCTTTAAAATTCCCTAAAGTGCATTAAGGGTGTTGGAGCCAAGTTCTAATCTAAAAATTCGATTTCTTCATTTTACTCAACAAATATTAAATTTTGAATTTTTTCCTTCTGTAGAATTAATCAATTTTTATCTAGAATTATGCTTATAGAGCGAAAAAATATTTAATTCAAATATTTTTTAAGTAAAATGAAAATATTCAATTTTGAAGTTAGATTTTGAATTCTTCATTTTATGCAAAAAGTATCGAAATTAAATATTTTTTCGCTCTGTTTGCAATCTTATATTTGAAAAAAGATTAGCGCTACAGAGCGAAAAAATATTTATTTATAATTTTCGATGAGTAAAATGGAGAATGGAATTTTAAGCTTAATGCTTGGGTCCAACGCCCTTAACTAAACATTTTTATAAGTTAAAACGTTATTATTTATAATAAGAAATAAAAATAATATTTTTTAGCATTTCATTGCGACGCATGCGCAGTGGAGTACGGGGCTCTAGTTGGGGGCACTGATTGGTACATATGTCTGAAAATTCAGTATTTCTATTGGCGACACTGAGAATGAGAAATTTTGAATGTAGAACTCAAAATCAGCAAAATTCTAGAATTATGTACAAAACTACAAGAATTTATAAAAATGTGAAATTTATAATTTTGTAAACTGCGAGTATGTAATAGAAAATTTTAAATCATGATTTTAGAAATTCAAAAATTCATAAACCTACATATAATCTAGATGCGAACTCGGTTAAAAAATCAGATTCAAACGCAAAGTTCTCGTAAATGCCCGTAAATGAAACAACTATGGTAATTTTCCAATAAATTCCCTAGGGAGTAAATTTAGAGTTCGAAAATTCTCGGTAATTTATGTTTTGTCCCTCTCTTTCCTATAGCGACGTCTTTTTCTAGACAAAGATGGTGCTATAGGAAAGAGAAGGACAAAACATAAATTACCGAGAATTATCGAACTCTATGTAAATTACAGAGAAAATAACCGCCATGGAATGCAAATGGAGGGGGGAAATCGAAAAAATCTTCACAAGAAAACTTTCTGTCTGTTTTCGGAGCTTAAAGGCATTTAAAGATTCTAATCAGTGGTTTTTTAGGCAAAATTTTAAGGAAAATAGAGTTTGGAGTAAACTAAATATCGAGATGGCGACGGTGGACGAAGTTTTTGAGAGTTGGGAGGAAATGGAAGCCTCCGGGGTGAGTGAATTTCATAAAATATCAATCTAATGTTGATATCGAAATTAAGGTCGGCATTGTCACGTTACATATACACAATATGCCTTTTAATGCTTTTAATTCAAGACCTGCTCACACCCTTCTTCCTATTTCCATTCACTAGAAAGACTCAATTTTCCAATTATTTCGTGGAACTCGCTTCAGGTATCTATTTTTTTCGAATTTAATTAACTCCATTTTTTGGTTATGATAATAAAATAAACGATTTCCATTGGTCGCGACTTTCGAAATGCGCTTTTTATTTTTAGTTTTACCTACACGAGGACGCAAATCTTTCAATTGTGGAATTTTAGATTTCTATTTTCTATTATTAGAATATTTTCAATGACTTAATAACAAAGTTTACTCAAATTTCTTCGCACTTGACGATTTGACTGTCAATTTTCATAAAAATGTTTCCATTTCAAACCAGGCTCGATTTTATGTCGAAATAAAAAAGCAAACTTTGGTCGTTGGCATTCATTGTTGTATCGATTTTAATGACTGTTTATTACGTAAAAATGATAACTCAAATTAATTGTTTATTCAGTTTTTTTAAATGGATATTTTATTTATCATTAATAATAACTTAGCTTATATAATTTGTTTACCCAAAAAGAGTTTCAGAATCAAATTTTTAATTTTTTTTATTATTCTACTACAAAATTTTCTGTTTTTCTGTTCAAGCAATTGAATAATATTTTTGAATTAGGAATTAAGAGTGATTCGATTGAATAATCATGTATTTTTTTTTTATATAAGCACAATTTTATATTACATTTAGAATTAGAATCGAATTAATTTTTTCCAAAATTATTTTAGGCTCTCGACCGAAAGTTGAACGAACTTCACGTAAATCCTCTAGAGGAATTAGAAGACGTAGAATCTTCAAGGTACAATTACACATTTTTCCTTCTGCAGTTTTGCATTAAATTCCAAAATTAATAAAAATAAAATTTATAAAAACCAGTCACTATTACTTTATTGTTAAATAATGAGAACATGCATACGAAGAATAGTATTTTACAATTTTTACATACATATATTAATACATTGTGATATTGATAAAATTTTGATTTCATTTTTTATTTATAGATTCTTATTTCGATCTTTTTATTCTGTAGACTCTCAAGCAACCACAACTCAGGCACAAGGATGATCATTTTAGGAGAAGACGCATTGCGATCTCAATATGTTCCCCCTAAACCGACTGTCAAAATCCTCAAAAGGCCTTCAAGAGATTCGCAAGGAGGAGGAGATTGTATGCTTTTGAATGGAGAGAAACCAAAGCAACCAATAAAATCTCTAAGACAGGTAATAATTAGAAATATCCAAATCCACACAAGTATCAGGGTGGCCACATGTCAGAGCAGTCAGGGAAATGTCAGGGAAAAAAATTGGTCAAGAAAGTAGAAATTTACATTTATGCTAATTATGTTATTTCTGTCGTATTGCGTTTAATTTTATAGTTTATTTAACAGATTTTAGAAGCTTTCCAAGGATTTCGGAGGATTATAAAGAATTTCCAGGCATTCTTTGAGATTCTTTGGGTTTCTAATGATTTCAAGAGATTTTCCATAATTTTAAAAGATTTTAAGAGGTTTCTAGGAATTTAAAGGAATTACAAGAAATTTGTATAATATTAAAAAAATTAGTGGAATTTTAAAAGACTTCATGAAATTTTAAGAGGTTTTTAAGAAAGTTTAGGGAATTCAGAGAATTTTAAGGAATTTTAATAAATTTTGATTTCTTAAAGTAATTTTAAGAGATTTTAATGTTCCTTGTGGAATTTTAAAAGGATTTCATGAGATTTTTATGACTTTCAAAGATTTTGTGAAATTTTACAAAATTTCAAGAGATTTTTTATGTATTTTAAAGGATTTAACAGTTTTTCATGAAACTTTAAAGGATTTTATGAAATTTTAAGCGATTAAAAAATATTCTCGTGTAATTTTAAAGAATTTTAATAAATTTTGATTTTTTAACAGTGATTTTAAGGGATTTGATTGAAATTTTGAAGAATCTCACAAGATTTTTATGATTTATAAAAGATTTTGTAGAATTTTTTCAAAGTTCTTTATTGAATTTTAAAGTATTTCACAAGATTTTTATGAATAGTAAGAGATTTTGTGAAATTGTAAAGGATTTCATGGAATTTCAATAGATTTAAAAAAATTTATGACATTTTAAAGGATTTTAAAAAATTTGTGAAAATTTAAAGGAATTTTGAATTTTTTAAAGTGATTTTAAGAGATTTTAATGTTCCTCATGAAATTTTAAAGTGTTTCACGAGATTTTTATGATTTTCTAAGGATTTTGTGGAATTTTGAAAAGTTTTCAAAAATTTTTAAAGTTCTTTACGTATTTTAATGGATTTTAAAGTTTTTTGTGGAATTATAAAGGATTTTAAGAAACTTGTAAGAATTTAAGGAGATTTTAAAGAATTATAAATACAGTAGCGCTCAAAAGTATTTTGTAGATTGTTTAATGTTGGAGCCTTTTGAAAATAGTATTATCGAGTATATAATTTTTGTAAGACTATAAAATATGCCTTGCAAGTAATAAACATTTTCATTTGCATGCTAATATATGTTACTTTTCTTCACTTGTATATATTTTTCAATTTTGTACTGAATTTCTAAAAAATAAATTAATTACGTGTCTACAAAATACTTTTGAGCGCTACTGTATTCTCGTGGAATTTAAAAAGATTTTAAAAGGTTTGTAAGAATTTTAAGAAATTTAAATTATTTTAAAGTGATTTTAAAGAATTTAAATGTTCTTGATGGAATTTTAAAGGATTTCACAACATTTTTATGATTTATAAAAGATTTTGTAGAAGTTTAAGAAATTTCAAGATGTTTTCAAGAATTTTAAGATCTTTACATATTTTAAGAGATTTTAAAGTTCTTTGTGGAATTATCGGCACAATGTTGTGTATCTTTCAGGCTATCCAGCACAATATTTGTTTTTTTCGAAAAAATCAATTAACGATTCTGAGGTAAAAAATTGTTTTTTTGACCTTTGGGGTCAAATTTTCATTGTTTCAAAAAATCTTTTGCGGCATTTTTTTGAATTTTAAAGTTGGCGTTTCCAACTTTCTGGACATCTTTTATACATTTATATGATTATTAACAATTTTTTTTTTCTCTAGAGAGAGCAGGAGTACGCGGAAGCTAGAAAAAGAATCCTAGGAGAAGAGAAGAGCCCAGAAGAAAGACTCTTACAAGAAGTGAATAAAATCCAACCCAAGCCAACACTCGCAGGTAAATTTTCAGCCCAAATTATTTTCAATCAAAACTTAGCTTATCTTGCTTAAATACGATTTTATTTCAGTTTCAGGTGTCAGTAACGTCCCAAGTAACGTGATTCGAATGCCACTTGGACCCGACGGAACTCGCGGATTTAATTTAAGAAGATAGCGCGCTAGATAGGGATTTTCCCTTTTCACCCAACTTGATCCTCTCGAATTCTCTTCTGACGGAGAGGAGAGGCGGCTATGAGGCCAACAGCAGCGAATAGTTTCGCGCTCCGTGAAGACGATCAGCAATCGCTGAGAAAGTTCGGATTCTTCCTGAGAATTCGAAGGAGCGTGAGCTTAGCTGCGACCGGTATGCCTGTCTCAAATTTCAAATGTACAAAAATGGAATTACGCTTCCCGATATTTTATCGAATTCGATGTTGTTTTGATATCGACCACGAGTTCAAGACTACGTTAATCAGCAATTATAGTGAATGTGAATATTGAATACTCAAAGCACGTATTTTTCGGTCGAATAAAATAAGGACCTCGTAGAAAAGACAGCGATGAAAATTTATTTATGCAGATTGTTTGCGAAGAAACAACTGTCTTGTTGAGACTTTGATTTACCCACACTGTAAAATACTGCACTGACTGATGAATTGTTAATTTTTTGTTTATAATTTAACACTGTGGCAATATGAGGAAGGATGTCAATTGAATGAGTTTTTTCATCTTTGCATTCTACCTGCTTTAATTCTGGTTAGGATATTAATTTTATAACTGAATTCGGAGGAAATTTCTAAGTATTTAGGAAATGAAATGTTCTTTTCTCTTGGGAATTGTATTTTTCTAGAATGAAAGAATATTTTTTAGACTCTAGAATAAAAGGACGTTTGAGTGGAATGTTTCATTTTCGGAATGTAAATGTTAAATAATAAAATTATATTGAAACATAAGAGTCACTCAGGGAAGGACAAGTTCACGGCGCTTCGTCTGGTTCTTTTTTATTCTCCCACTCCCAGTAAAAAGTTGTGGATTGAAATGAATTAAAATGACTTCGAAAATTCATCCCGAATTTCGGAATAAAATAAAACGCGTTTTCTCGTTATTTAGCCGAACATATATTTCATTTCTCTCATAAAATATACAATTTCTTTTAAAGATGACTTGCGTATTACTATGTAAAATTGTAAGCGTACATAATAATATATGTAGTGCTGACAGAATGAAGCCAGATTCACAACCAAAAAAGTCGTCAATAAACGCGATTAGTAGCCCAATCTGGCATCACTAAATATATGTCATAGAACCAACGCAGAGTAGAACAAATCTATGTGTAAGATATAATAAGTATATTTGTATGTATAAATCTCTTAACAACTTTTGTTCAATTATTATTCCATATAGAGAACGGAGTTAATAAACTAATTGAATAAATCTTCCCTTCAGGAAGCGAGCACCTAAAAAAACCATACATCACTTATTTTGAGTCATGATCACAACAATATTTTATAAAATGAACTAATGAGTGCTTTATTTCCTAAAATTTGGACCAAAAACCTCATCTTTGATGAATATATCCGTCCAGGTATTTTAATTGAAAGCTTCACCTGTGATTCCTCCGAATAACAAAATCATTCAACAAGTGTCCAACAACATAACTACCTCATCAGAACCGGAACTATACTTTGGATTAATAATTTAAAACTTTGTAAATAATTTTTCCTTAAGTATAATAATTGCATTTGTTTACAATTTTTTAGAACCAAAATTTAATTCCGGCCTTTAAGTCTCATTCTTTAAGGGTGTTGGAGCCAAGTTCTAATCTAAAAATTCGATTTCTTCATTTTATTCAAGAAATATTAAATTTGTAATTTTTTCCCTTTGTACAATTAATCAATTTTTAACTAGAATTATTATTTAATAATAATAATAATAATATAATTTAATCTAATTTAAATATTTTTCAAGTAAAATGAAAATATTCAATTTTGAAGTTAGATTTTGAATTCTTCTTTTTATGCAAAAGGTATCGAAATTAAATATTTTTTCGCTCTGTATGCAGTCTTATATTTGAAATTAAATATTAATATTAAAAATTTGCAATTTTTTCCCCCTGTAGAATTAATCAATTTCTAACTAGAATTATGCGCACAGAGCGAGAAAATATCTAATTTAAATATTTTTTAAGTAAAATAAAAATATTGAATTTTGAAATAAGATTTTGAATTCTTTATTTTATGCAAAAATATTTATCTATCATTTTTGTTGAGTAAAATGGAGAATGGAATTTTGAGCTTATCACTTAGGTCCAACGCCCTTAATCTAAATCCTAATTTGCCGCGCTCTAGCGCTAAAGTAAAAAAAACTTGAACGCTATTGGTCAAATAATTACATCCGTCTTTAGAATCTTCAAAATTTTAAAAAAGGCAAGCAAATTCCGACCAAGCGCTTCTCGTTCTTCACACATGCGTAGAAAATCTTTACGCATGCGTAGTTCCAAGATGCGTAGAATATATCTACACATGCGCAGTTTGAAGATGCGTAGAAAATCTCTACGCATGCGCAGTTTAAAGATGCGTAGAAAATCTGTGCAGCTCTAAAATGTGTGGAAAATCTCTACGCATATTTAGTTTCAAGATGCGTAGAATTTTTCAGCAGACTTCAAAAAAATTTCACCCTTGCGAGGATCGATAAATTATGATCTAATCTGTGAGTCTATGAGTGATAACAGATTGATAGAACGTGTATATTAGGGTGGTTCAAAAAGACTTTTTTTCTATAGAGTCTCAATCCCTCCAATTTGATTCGAAATCCGAGAAAAAAAATCACTTTTTTGAGTTTTTAGAATAATTTTTCAGGGCAGGAGCGGCTCCAGAAAAATATTTCGGGGGGGGGGGGGGGGAAATATCCATGGAATATAGTATTGATTTTATATTTTGTAATTGCATATTAATGGAAACTGCGGATAT
>CAJFCP010000153.1:40384-61524 GCA_904066005.1 Synergus itoensis | reverse complement strand
GGGGGGGGGGGGGTTTGAACCCCCTAACACACCCCCATGTCCATGGAAAACTACCCTTAAAACCAAAAAAGACAATTTTTCATAAAACCGACCTTCTGAGCGCTTTATTCTCGCTTTTTTTTTTATAAACATTATATATATTACTCTAGTGGAATATTTATCAACATTGGTTAATTAATTTTTAATTATTTAATCAAATTCCATTTGTTTAAATAATTTTTTTTTTCGAAAATACGTTTTTCTTTATAAAAATTATTACTATTGGTCTAATGGAATATTGATTAACATTAGTTAATTAATTTTCAAACATTTTTTTTTTTATTAAATATTATTACCATTGATTTAACTGAATATTTATTAACATTGAAAAATTAGTTTTTATTTGTTTAAAAAATGTTTTTTCCAAAAATTCAAACTACTTGCAATTTGTTATCGTTACATGATGTAATTTTATTTTCAACTATTTTATAATTGTATAAACAATAAATTATTATTTATTTTCAACTAATTATCATGTAACCTTCATTATTGAACAAACTATAATTTGTTTTAACAAATTTATTCTAATTGGTTTAAACAATTCTTTTTTCAGATATTATATTAAATCAGGTTTTATACAATTAACCAATGTTGATAAATATTCCACTAGAGTAATTTATATAATGTTATAATGTTTATAAAAAAAAAAGAGAATAAAGCACTCAGAAGGTCGGTTTCATGAAAAATTGTCATTTTTGATTTTAAGGGTAGTTTTCAAGGCACCGTGGGGGTGTGTTAGGTGGTGCCAAACCAATAAATGAAATACATGAAATTCCTTGTTGGATAGTTTTCAACAAGCCTCTGTAATCTCCCGTAACATTTTCCTAAACCCTGAAAAATTATTCCAAAAGCTCAAAAAAGTGATTTTTCCCCATGAAATTTTCATGAGAAACTTCAAGTAAAAACTGGCACGTGTTAAAATCAAGATTAAAAAAAAAAAAAAATAGGACATTTCTTTTTTCGGATTTCGAATCAAATTGGGGGGATCGAGATATAGCATCAAAAAAACGTTTGCCATGCATTTTTGAACCACCCTAGACTGTATATATAGATAAAAAGTCTGAGCTGAAGAGATAAACAATATTTAGTTGCTATAACAAGGATGCAGTCTAAAAAGTTCTTTGTTCGCGAAGCTGAAATTGCACTTTTCGCAGAGGTGCTTGATATCTACATTGGCTGATTTGGCTGTCTTGGTGTGCTCGATCACTCTATCAAAAAGACTTTTCCTGACGTCTTTTCTCAAGCTTTTGCTCCTGAGTGCGTCTACAGCTTTCACCTTCCCGCTCCGAAGATGGAGGTCTTGACTCCTAAGATTCTTTGGAGAGAATTGTACCTTGGACCGCCTCTTACTAAAAACCTGCGCAGTCTTAATTTCCTCTTTCCCACTGCGTTCAGTTTTCCTAATCTTGATATTTTTATCTAAAACTTCATTTTTCCTGATCCTAAGTCTCACCTTTGCCACTTTAGATCCTCCTTTTCGCTTCTTTGAACTCGGGTTCGCAACCCAAAGAGAGTCCTGATCCAGAGGTTCGGTTTTGAGTCTCAATTGGAGCGCCTCGATTTCCTCGATACTATCAACAAGTTCCTTCTTGATCTCAAGTTCAAGGACATCCCGAGCCACACTGCGGCTTCGCCTCGAGTTCCTACTGTTAGTTTTGACACGTTTCCTAGAACGTTCGGCACTTTTGGAACGTGTTTCTTTAGTCTTGACCTCAGTCTCGAGATGCTTCCGAGGCCTGAGGGTTCGGACTTGTTTCTCCTCTAGAGGTTCATTCTTGATGATGACATGATCATCACCAATTGTTGTCTTAGGTTCCGTGTTTTTCGACCCATTCTCAGAATCCGAGACAGGTGTTTTTCTCTTCGTCCCGACGTAGTCCACTGATCGTTTCCTGGGCCTGAGAGTTCTTGCAAGTGTTCCAGTTTTGGGTAAAGTACTCTCTGGGAAGGCGGGGACTGCTGAAGAATTTTGTTCATTGAGAGACTTCTGGGGATCTTTTGCTGAGCAGAAAAGGTTTCTTGGTTTTTTCCAGAGGATTTCGGGTTGCTGGGATTCAGTAATTCCATTTAGATGGAAGGTGAGGTCGGTAGTTTCCCGGAGATCGAGTTTGGGGTGCGTACAGTCTTTGGAGATGGTTTGCCTCGTTGGGTCAGCTTTATCACAGTAACATTGGCAGCGAGAGGTGTTCGCAAAGGACGTGTACATTATACAGTCGGGAAGGCCGGTCTGGACTCCAGGAACTGGGAATTCGACGAGACCTCTTTCCAAGAGGGAGGAATCCACTTCCTGTGGCTCGGATTTGATCTTCACGTTCTCGATATGCACCATTGGAACTCCGATCTTTTCCTTTGTCTCGTCCTTCCGCATCCAGGAGAGCTGACTCTTCAGGGTCGTGTCTGTCTTCAGACATTCGATGTAGAACTTGTGGAACTCTTCGAGTTTGTAGCTACATCGGTGGCACATGTGCTTAGGTAACAAGTCCATCTCGTGCACCTGAAATAAATAAAAACGTCGTTTGAAACAGGTCATTTGTTTCTATAACTTAGTATTTAATTGTTTAAACTGCTTTTCGCAGCTTGGACGAAAGATTTCGAAGAAGAATTCTTTCGTTTTTGGTTGGTTTTCTAATAGATTCTTATTAGGTTTCATTCGGAGTCTAATAGGTACAGAACCTTTTTAGTAGGTTCTAAGAGTTTTCCACTTGGTTTTTTAAATCAGGTTTTATTCGGCATTGTTGTAAATCCTTTAAAATACGTAAAGATTTCTTAAAATTCTTGAAAGCCTCATGAAATTCCTTAAACTTCTACAAAATCTTTTATAAATCATAAAAATCTTGTGAAATTCTTTAAAATTCCATGAGGAACATTTAAATTCTTTAAAATCACTTTAAAATAATTAAAATTTCTTAAAATTCTTACAAACCTTTTAACATCTTTTTAAATTCCACGAGAATATTTATAATTCCTTAAAATTCCTGTAAAATTCTTACAAGTTTCTTAAAATTCATTATAATTCCACGAAAAACTTTAAAATCCCTTAAAATACGTAAAAATTTAAAATATACGTAAATTTAAAGATTTTTGAAAGCTTTTCAAAATTCCACAAAATCTTTAGAAAATCATAAAAATCTCGTGAAATCCTTAAAAATTCTATGAGGAACATTAAAATCTCTTAAAATCACTTTAAAAAATCAAAATTTCTTTAAATTTTCACAAGCTTTTTAAAATCCTTTAAAATTTCTCAAGGAACTTTAGAATTCAACTAAATCTTTTAAATATTATAAAAATCTCTTGTAATCCCTTTAAATTCCTAGAAACCTCTTAAAATCTTACAAAATTATGGAAAATCTCTTGAAATCATTAGAAACCCAAAGAATCTCAATGAATGCCTGGAAGTTCCTTATAATCCTTCGAAATCTTTGGAAAGTTTCTAAAATCTGTTAAAAAAATATCATAGTTAGCACAAATGTCAATTTCTATTTTCCCTGACAACTACTCGCATTTCCCTGAAATTTCCCTGACTTCCCTGACAAATTTTTTTTTCCTTGACATTTCCCTGACATGTGGCCACCCTGCAAAATCCTTAAGTAAAAAACCCAGGGTGGCCACAGGATTCAATTTTTTCATTTCCCTGATATTTCCCTGACTTTCAGACAACTTTCCCTGACATAAGAGTATCAAAATGCGAACAAATTTTCAGTAAAAATACTATTGAAATTTTTCAAGTATAATATCACTTTACATCTTTTGAAATTTAAAATCACTTTACACCACTTGAAATTCGTAAAAATCTCTCAAATTTATGACAACCTTGGAAATCTATTAAAATTCGTTGAAATTTCTTGAAATTCCTAGAAACATATTAAAATTCGACGAAATCCCTTCATTAATATTTCATGAAAACCCTTAAATTTTAATTAATTGCTGTAAAATTCCTCAAAATCATTTCAAATCCTTTAAATTCCTCAAAAAACTTCAAACTCTTTTAAAAATCTCTTGAAATACTTCAAAATTCCACGATGAACTTTAATATCTTTTAGAATGCGTCAAAACCTCTTTAAATTATTGGAAACTTATCGAAATACCTTAAAATCCGCTGAAATCTTTTGAAATTTCTAGAAATTTCTTTAAATTTCTTAAAATTTTACTATAATTTTTAAAATCCTATAAAATGGCATAAATTCTTTAAAATCTATTAAAATTCCACGAAATTGTTTACAATTTCACAAAATCTCTTACGAATCATAAAAATCTTGTGAAATCCTTTAAAATTCAATAAGGAACTTTGAAATTCCCTGAAATACATTAAAATCTCTAAATAAAAATTCTTGAAAACAAAAACCTTACAAAATCCTTTAAAAATAAAAAATAATTTTTGGAATTTTTTTTTAATTCCACGAGGAATATTTAATATTTTTAAAATCATTTTCAAAAAGGTCAAAATTTCTTTAAATTTATACAACCTTCTTAAAATTCTTTATAATTCCACGAAAAACTATAAAATCTTTTAAAATATGTAAAGATCACTTAAAATTCTTGAAAACATCTTGAAATTCCATAAAATTCTACAAAATCTTTTATAAATCATAAAAATGTTGTGAAATCCTTTAAAATTTCAATCAAATCCCTTAAAATCACTGTTAAAAAATCAAAATTTCTTAAAATTCTTTAAAATAACACGAGAATATTTTATAATCCCTTAAAATTTCTTAAAATCCTTTATAATTCCATGAAAAATTGTTAAATTCTTTAAAATACGTAAAAATCTCATGAAATCCTTTAAAATTCCACGAGGAACATTAAAATCTCTTAAAATTACTTTAAAAAATCAAAATTTCTTAAAATTCTTATTATACAAGCTTTTTAAAATCCTTTAAACTTCCACAAGGAACTTTAAAATTCCTTAAAATTCTTTATAATTCCATGAAAAACTGTTAAATCCTTTAAAATACGTAAAAATCTTTTAAAATTTTGTAAAATTTCACAAAATCTTTTAGAAATCATAAAAATCTCATGAAATCCTTTAAAATTCCACGAGGAACATTAAAATCTCTTAAAATTACTTTAAAAAATCAAAATTTCTTAAAATTCTTACAAGCTTTTTAAAATCCTTTAAACTTCCACAAGGAACTTTAAAATTCCTTAAAATTCTTTGAATTCCCTAAAATTTCTTAAAAATCTCTTAAAATTTCGTGAAGTCTTTTAAAGTTCCACTAAATTTTTGTAATATTATACAAATATCTTGTAATTCCTTTAAATTCCTAGAAACCTCTTAAAATCTTTTAAAATTATGGAAAATCTCTTGAAATCATTAGAAACCCAAAGAATCTCAACGAATGCCTGGAAATTCTTTATAATCCTTCGAAATCTTTGGAAAGTTTCTAAAATCTGTTAAAAAAAATATCATAGTTAGCACAAATGTCAATTTCTATTTTCCCTGACAACTACTCGCATTTCCCTGAAATTTCCCTGACTTCCCTGACAAATTTTTTTTTCCCTGACATTTCCCTGACATGTGGCCACCCTGCAAAATCCTTAAAAAAAAAACCACAAAGTATTCAGCGAAGAGCGAATGAGAGTTGCGGATAAGAATTGGCAATGTAGGAAATTCTCGGAATCGAGTTGGCGCGAAAACGAAGAAGCGCGTGTGGTCGCATAATGTCGAGTTGTGTCGAGTCAAGTCGTCAAAAGTGGAATCGGTTGGATTCGAGTTGGAGTGGGCAGTCATCGAATTTCGAATTTCGAACGCTCCAAGTTTTTCATGATATTGCATTATCAGTCCTCTCACAATGGAACTGGCCACTAGCTTGAAGTGGGAGGGAATAGCTGAATACATACTGAATTGCGTAATTCTAATTGAGTCCAGAATGGTCAAAAATGGTCAAGAATTAAGCATAAAAAAGACTCTCAAACTTCCAGGGTGCGATTGTCAAAGAGCTTCAAAGTTCAACCTTCAACTCCAATTCGATCGTCACCCCCAGCAGAGCTTCGTGTTTGTAAATACAAAAAGAGCACCGCAAGCATTTCTTTCGCGTGCAAATTAATGGGACGGGGATCGATCCGAATTCCAAATATTCCGAGTCGAGGTCGATCGCGGGGAAACGAAGAAAGAAAGTCGCAATTCACAATTAAGTCACAACAAGAAAGTCCGGGGTGGGGGGGATGAATGAGCTCATGGACAATGAATCAAATTGTCAAAGAATGTCGGAATTCGGAATGTGTCAGAATGGTCGCTACTGGTTTGTGCCACTCACCAAGATCGGAAGAATCGCGTTGATTTTTTTGATGTGGTTCTCATTCTTGTCAAAAATGTCAATGGAGATGCCCGAGTGTTTTCCACAGAGTCGACAAACGCGACTCGTCTCGAGGGTCTCCATCGCGTCGAGCGATTGCAGCCTGTTGCCCGATTTCTTCGTCTTTTGTGTTAGTATCCTTGCCTCTCTCACCACTAGTCACTCACTCAGACACTCAGTACGTCCGATTCCGATCAACTGATCAAGTGCTGTGGAATTCTGTAATTCTGTAATCTGCTCTGTATCTTTCGATGAACTCGCAGCGCTCCTTTGCTGCATTATTTGGCTGTTGACAGTTTGCTCTCTGTTTTTGGAGTAATTCCTTGGTAAAACAGAATCATCTAAAGTCGGTAAGTTACCGACACTTGGTAATTGTTTAAACTTCCGAGGCTTCTCATTGGCTATCACGAAATATCACTCAAGCCAGCTTATCCAATGAAATTCTTTGTTTCCTTCATCCTTCATTCCTTCCCCCTCCTGCCTCTTCTTCCTTCTCAAGAAACGTCAAGTGATTCATAAATCTTGATAAATCTGATAACTATAGTTGATTTTGATCATTTTTTCTTACAAATCTGTAATTTACTTAAATGTTGCGACAGTGACTTGTGTAGAAATAAAATCTGGCTTTTCTCAAGTAAATAAAAATAAAGGAAGACAGATCGTCGATAAAGTTTCTAACCTAGGAACAATTAGGTGACAAGAAATTTTTGTTGGAAGGTTATTTCTTTGAGTTTGACACAACGGGGGCCGAACAATCAGCAATGTCTGTTTCTCAGATGGAGAGTATCCTTTTTTCTACAAATTACATTATTTCCTGGATATTTCACGTGTAATTTACAATAATTAAAAATCGAGTGGAATTTTCTTATAATAATGATGATAGGTACTTTAATTAGGTGTTGTTGATGTTTTTCAAGGTCTTATCATTTTTCCGTACAAAAAGATTGGACTCAGACTCAAGTTTCAAAATGTGAATAAAGTTTCGAACGTTCATTGAACGATCCAAAAAAATTTTTAATTTTTAAAAATTTCTTTCGCTAATATTACTTCAGGGACCTCGAAACCACGTTCTATGGAGAAAAATCTCACACTTTTTAATTCTAAGGGTGAGAAACAACCCTTAACGTACTTTAACGCATATGCAATTCTAAAATTGTTAAAATTAACATTTAATCACAGAAAAAATTGTTCAAGCCTTTAACAGTCGTAATCAGAAGGAATTCTGCATGCGAGTAGTTGTCAGGGAAAATAGAAATTGACATTTATGCTAATTATGTTATTTTTTTCTTATTGCATATAGAGATTTTATAGTTTATTTAACAGATTTTAGAAGCTTTCCAAGGATTTAGAAGGATTATAAAGAATTTCCAGGCATTCTTCGAGATTCTTTGGGTTTCTAATGATTTCAAGAGATTTTCAATAATTTAAACAAATTTTAAGAGGTTTCTAAGAATTTAAAGGAATTACAAGAGATTTTTATAATATTTAAAAGATTTAGTGGAATTTTAAGGGATTTTATGAAATTTTAAGAGATTTTTAAGAAAGTTTAGAGAATTCAAAGAATTTTAAGGAATTTTAAAGTTCCTTGAGAAATTTTAAAGGATTTTTAAAAAACTTGTGAAAATTTAAAGAAATTTTTATTTTTTAAAGTGATTTTAAGAGATTTTAATGTTCCTCATGGAATTTTAAAGGATTTCACGAGATTTTTATGATTTTCTAAAGATTTTGTGGAATTTTGAAAAGTTTTCAAAAATTTTTAAAGGTTTTTACGTATTTTAAGGGATTTTAGAGTTTTTCGTGGAATTATAAAGGATTTTAAAAAACTTGTAAGAATATCAAGAGATTTTAAGGAATTATAAATATTCTCGTAAAATTTAAAAAGATTTTAAAAGACTTGTAAAAATTTTAGGAAATTTTGATTATTTTAAAGTGAGTTTAAGGAATTTAAAGGGATTTTAATGTTCTTCATGGAATTTTAAAAGAATGCATGAGGTTTTATTGGTTTTTAAAGATTTTGTGGAATTTTAGGGAATTTTGAAAAGTTTTCAAAAACTGTAAAAGATTTTTACATATTTCAAGGGATTTAAAAGTTTTTCGTGGAATTCTAAAGGATTTTAAGAAGATTTTCGTAAAATTTTAATGGAAAAAGCAATTATTATCTTTTTTTTCTACAACTTCAAGTCAATCAGGTTTACAACAACCAATTTTTTAAGATAGGCCAGTTGAAACTGAAAACCTGCCTGAAAACCTCCAGTCTCATTACAAAATGGACGTATTTGAGATATTTTCTAACAAAATTGTTCCAACATCGTTTGCATCTTTGAAGGGACACTTTGTAGATCTAAATGCAATATTTTTGTCAAAAAATCGATATCTATGACTACTTCCCTATATCAAAGATATCTTTGCCTATATGTAATACAATCCACAATAAAAAAGTTTCCTTAACTCCATTCATAGAAAATTTATTCAACCTCAAGTTCGCTGTGAAGGAGCTTGAGCGGAATTCGAAAAAATGCGAGAAGGAAGAAAAGATAGAAAAGGGAAAGGTGAAGAAGGCAATACAAAAAGGAAACATGGAAGGTGCGCGAATACACGCGGAAAATGCCATCAGACAAAAGAATCAGGCTCTGAATTATCTGAGAATGAGCGCCAGGGTAGACGCAGTAGCCAGTAGAGTGCAAACTGCACTAACGACTCGAAAAGTGACTCAATCTATGGCCGGAGTTGTAAAAGCCATGGACGCTGCTATGAAGTCTATGAACCTGGAAAAAATTTCGGGACTTATGGACAAATTCGAGAGCCAGTTCGAAGATCTGGATGTTCAGAGTTCATACATGGAGAACGCGATGTCACAAACAACGACTACAAATGTTCCTCAGAACGATGTAGACTCGCTTATGCAACAAGTTGCAGACGAAGCTGGGTAATTTTTTTAGAGATAAGAAATAAGAGATTTTTTGATAAGATAAAAAGGATTTCTAATTCTTCTTATTGAATATTCTCAATATTTAAAATTTGTACTTTTTCAGACTCGAGCTCAATATGGAACTTCCTCAGGGTCCATTGAACAGTATAGGAACCTCGACTGCAGTTTCTCAAGAGCAAGACGAACTCACTCAGCGACTGGCTCGCCTCAGAGAGTAACCTTAAGCACCTAAGAATAATTATAGCGTTGTATTACGTGTATTATAATAGTTTTATGTAAAATTGTCTACAGAAATTTTCACTCTGAAGCTGGAAATGCACACTAGACTTTCGCACGCTTCGATAATTGAGTAATTTATACAAATGAGCCAGTTACGTGTCAACGAAATGAAATTCTGAGAAGACAGGAGCCAGAAAAATATGTTAGGCTGCAAGGAAAATATTTAGTTTTTTTATAAATTTATGCAAATATACATATTATATATTATAATTGCTAAAACACTGAGTTGTCCTTACAAAAAACGGCAGATTGAAAAGTCCTAATTTCGCTTTTAATTTGACGTTTTTTGCAAGGCCGAATATTTGACCTACATCGCTTTTATGTTTGTATTTCTACTCGTGTAAATATAATCCTTTTAATATATACTTAAAGTTGTTGAAACCATATGTTGAATTGCTTTTAGAAATTTTTTATTTCAAGTTTCTTTGGAAATTTACAATATTTTATTTTTTCAAACAGTTTTGCTCGAATCTTTCCCTGTAAGTCATTTTTTTGGGACAGTTGATGCTTATCGCGGTTCTTTCATCAATATGTGAGGCTTTGTACATCAAATTGTCGATGCAATTTACGAATTCTTTCACCTCTGATTCACATTTTAATGTGTCTCCCTTCTTTTTTGTGTAGCAGTCGACAATCTTTGAATAATTGAAAATTCAGTTTACTTTATAAATAAAAAGTAATAATAATAATGCAATTTCTGATAACCTTTCTTTTGTTAACAGGACAAGTTGTAATAATTCCGTCTGAACTATAAGAAGAAAGTGACTGCATAATGCGAACAGCTTCCGCCATATCAAGATTCTTTTCGATCGTGTGATTCCGATCCATTTCTGCTAATTTCTCAATCCAGTTCTGATCATGATTTTTTAATCTTTCCACATCCACGGCTCCTATGAAGGATGGGTATGTGAAGAGAAGAAAGACACTTTTATAAATAAATAAAGTAAATATCCACACCTTTATTACAAATAGAATAATACAAAACTTTTTAAAAAGTGTAATCTAAAATTATAATGAAAACTTAAAACCTGTTTGTAAACGTTGAGCGATTGAGTTACTGATGTTCATGTAATTCCTGGGTAGCTCTTGAGAGAACGGATTCCCCAAATTTCCGCCATAGTTAGTGGACATTATTCATTAAAGACTTGAAAATTTTCTAATGGTTATAAATCTATAAAAGGGAGAAACTGTCAGATGTAGGAAACAACTTCACAGTTTGATATTTTTGTTTTTTAAGGGCGTTGGACACAAATTTAAACTCAAAATTCCATTCTCCATTTTACTGAACGAAAATTATAGATAAATATTTTTCCGCTCTGTAGCACTAATCATTGTTCAAATATCAGACTGCGTACAGAGCGAAAAAATATTTAGTTTCGATACTTTTTGCATAAAACGAAGAATTCAAAATCTGACTTCAAAATTCCATTCTCCATTTTACTCAACAAAAATTATAAATAAATATTTTTTCGCTCTGTAGCACTAATCTTTGTTCAATTATCAGACTGCGTACAGAGCGAAAAAATATTTAGTTTCGATACTTTTTGCATAAAACGAAGAATTCAAAATCAGACTTCAAAATTGAATATTTTCATTTTAGTTATTAAAAAATATTTGAATTAGATATTTTCTCGCTCTGTGCGCATAATTATAGTTAAAAATTGATTAACTTCACAGAGGGAAAAGATTCCAATTTTAGTATTTGTTAAGTAAAATGAAGAAATCGAATTTTTAGATTAGAACTTGGCTCCAACAAATATTAAAATTGGAATTTTTTCCCTGTGTATAATTAATCAATTTTTAACTAGAATTATGCGCACAGAGCAAGAAAATATCTAATTCAAATATTTTTCATATAAAATGAAATTATTTAATTTTGAAGTTAGATTTTGAATTCTTCGTTTTATACAAAAAGTATCGAAATTAAATATATTTTCGCTCTGTAGCACTAATTTTTGTTCAAATATCACACTGCGTACAGAGCTAAAAAATATTTAGTTTCGATACTTTTTGCATAAAACGAAGAATTTAAAATCTGACTTTAAAATTCATTATTTTCATTTTACTTAAAAAATATTTCAATTAGATATTTTCTCGCTCTGTGCGCATAATTATAGTTAAAAATTGATTAACTTCACAGAGGGAAAAAATTCCAATTTTAGTATTTGTTAAGTAAAATGAAGAAATCGAATTTTTAGATTAGAGCTTGGCTCCAACACCCTTAAGAATCATTCTCTAATAGCTTTGAAATATTTAAGTTAGTTTCAGTTAATTTGGATCAAATCGAATCACCACGAAGTATCAGTTCCTCATACTGTTTTTAATTAGCTCTTTTCTAATAATTATTAAAAATTGATCTATGTACTTATATACATTTAATAATCAATTTTCGTTGAGACCAGAATGAAAATGATTGTCAAGAAAAAAAGGTGAATTAAGACGGAGGGATCCATCCACCGAAAGCTCTTTCCAGTTCCTTCGCAACAGCAAGACAAAGGTGATCATTGTACGGAGCAGCGATTACCTGAAAATTTTAATTAAATGATATTCGAACTTCCATTTATAATTGATTTATTTATTCTTCTTTTGCAGTACCTGGATTCCAACTGGCAATCCCTTGCTGTCCAATCCCATTGGTACTTGGCAAACTGGTAGCCTCAGAGCATTGAAAAGACACCAGTAGCCAAAATTAAAGGGCCTCAAGTATGAAGCATAGTGGTAAGGAACAGAAGTTGGAGATGAAGGATAAAGAAGAACTCCATCATCACCTAGTTTTTCCTGAAATGGTGCTTTTCATTACTACTCTATTCTGTTTGAAGACAGACAATTTTTATTTTTATTTGTACTAGCAAACCAACGCGCGCGATTGTTTTTTTTTTCTTACAACTTCAAATCATTCAAAAGGTCAATCAGATGTATGCGAGATTTTCGAGACATTTTTATAGAGGAACCACTTTTTCCGAGAGGAATTTCAAGAGGTTTCTAGAAATTTCAAGGGAATTTGAGGATTTTTATTAAGTGATTTTTATGAAATTCAAAAGATTTTTAGAATTTTAAAAAGATTTTATAGAATTCTAAGGGATTTTAGGATATTTCGCGAAATTTTAGAGGAATTCATACAATTTTAAGAGACTTTTAAGAATTCTAAGGAATTTTAAGGGATTACAAATGTTTTGAAATTTTGAGGAATTTTAAGAGGTTTCTAAGAATTTCTAAGGTTTTCGTGAATCTTTAAGGAATTTCAAAAGGCTTGTAAGAATTTTAATGGGGTTTTAAAGAATTTTAAATGTTATCCTGGAATTCCAAGGAATTTTAAGACATTTTAAAAGATTTCTTAGAATTGCGAGGGATTTTATGGAATTTTATGAGATTTCTAATAATTTTAAGTGCTTTCTGATCTTTAAAAGATTTTGTGAAAATTTCAAGGGATTTCATGGAATTTGATAAGATTTCTAATAATTTTAAAAGATTCCAAGAGATTTTTCTGATTTTTAAAAAATGTTGTAGAATTGATGAGAATTTCACGGAATTTGATGAAATAATTTCTAATAATTTTAAGGGATATTAAATGTTAAAAAATTTCAAGAGGTTCCTAGGGATTTCATGGAATTTTTTTATGAGGTTTTTAATATTTTTAAAAGATTTCAATGGATATAAAACGCATTTTAATTGTTATCATAGAATTTTAAAGAATTTAAAAAAGTTTTTGGGATTTTTGAGAGATTTTCACAAATTTTAAGCGATTTCAAAGTTTTTCATGACATTTTAAAGGATTTTAAGGGATTTTAAAGTTTATTATGGAATTTCCAGAAATTTTAAGAGAATTTAAGAGATTTTAATGATTTTTAAAAGACTTTATCGCATCTTTAAGGCTTTTATTCAATTTTATGAGATTTCTAATAATTTTAAGGGAATTCAAAAGATTTTTCTGATTTTTAAAAGATATTATGGAATTTTTAAGGATTTCATGGAATTTGACGAGATCTCTAATACTTTTAATGGATTTTAAAAGATATGAATGTATTTTAAATGTTATCGTAGAATTTTAAAGAATTTCAAGAAGTTTCTGGGAATTTTAAGAGGTTTTCACATTTTATTCAAGGATATCAACAGATTTTCATGATTTTTAAAAGATTTTGTAGAATTAACAAGTTTTTTGTGGATTTTTAAGAGTTTTCAAGTGGTTTCTTGGAATTTTAAGATTTTTAAACAAATTTTAAGGAATTTCTAAGGTTCTTGTGAAATTTTAAGATACGAGGGCAAACCGACCCTACAACTTCAAGTCATTCAAAAGCCAATCAGGTCCGCAACAACAATGTATGCGAGATTTTCGAGACATTTCGTGACACCACTTTTTTAAGATAGGATTCTGTAGAGAAATCAAGTTACCACTAGGAATTTTTTCAGATTAGAGGTGGTGAATCGAGCCCAATCTCCATTTTCCTGAGGTAGAAAGTCCATATCTATCAACTTCAGGATCGCAGCCAAGGTCAATTCTGATTTCAAGCTGACCAGTTTCCATATCTCCGCACTTGCACTTGCAACACTCTGGGTAAGAAAACAAATTAGTTTGATACTGTCTCTTCTTCCAAAATATATAATCTATAATTTTCACCTTTTTATTTGTTATAAGATGCCTAAAATCTCCTGCTTCTTGGGTCATCCAATACCTCCAAAGTCGGTAGCTGTACTCCGACCCCGGCATTTTAATCTGCAAGATAGCCATGGAATTAGAGTCACTGAAAGAAGACATCAGCGAACTTAGAACCCAGTAGAATATATTGATTACCTTGGTTGAAGATCCAGTGATTTCTTCAAAATGATGTACGGCCTTCATCAACGTGGATCTTATCACCTTGCTCACTAGACTAGATCGAATATCACCCGAGGAAACTTGATAGAAGATTTTAAGGTTCTTCAGGTCCACATGAGTATCCAACTTCAATTTGGTAATGTTCTCACCAACAAGGATTCTGAGAAGAGGCTCCAGATCTTCTGCCTTTTTACACATGGGACCAGCCTCCACCATAGTGTCATCGCAGTCCTCTGATCTCATACCAATACCTTTAATTGGTGTGGCTCCTAAATAAATAACACACAAGAGTTAGTGAATCAGCTGTAGAAGATGTTTAGATGTTTTTTCACTGGTTTGCTTTTCAAACTCAATATATTAACACGTTAATATGATAATTCTTTAAAAAGGTATGCTTTCTAATGTTTACATCATTTTCTTTTTTATATAATTGTTTTATATCATTTTTTTTTATATCATTTTTTACCTTCACTAGGTTTATGACCAAAAACTCCATTGCAGAATGAAGGGATCCTGATTGAACCTCCAATGTCGCTACCAATAGAAATGGCACTACCACAAGCAGCAAGAATGGTTCCTTCACCTCCACTGCTTCCGCCAACTGCTCGAGTTGTGTCGTAGGGATTATTAGTTTGTCCATAAACGTTGTTTCTAGACTCGACCCACAAATTCATCTCTGGAATGTTCGTCTTGGCTATGATGATGCCACCAGCTTCCTTCAAATAGCTGACGACTGTTGCATCCTCGTTTGAACAATGATCCTGTCTGCACGTCATTCCCATTGTGTGCTTCATATCTATAGGAGCCATTCATTTATTATTCTTCATTATTTATTCTACAAAAGAGTAGTTTTATGGAGTGGGATCAATATGCGAGGCGGTGGGATGAAACCAAGGGACTAGTGCATTCGAAGAAGTACATTTAACGAGATTTCTTGGGATTTTAAATAATTTTAAAGGATTTAAAGATATTTTGTGTAATTTTAAGTAATTTTAGAAACTTTAAAGATGTTTTAAGGAACTTCACGAAGTTTCATTGGATTTTCTGATATTTTAAGGGATAATAAATAGTTTTAAGGACTTTTAAGAGATTCAAGGGATTTTACGAGATTTATTTGGATTTTTAGCAATTTTCAGAGATCATGGGATTTTGAGAAATCTTAAAAGATTTAACGATATATATTTTGTGGAATTTTAAGTTATTTTAAAAACTTTTAAGGTATTTGAAGGGATTTCACAAAATTTCATTGGATTTTTAGATATTTTGAGGGTTTTAATGGGATTTAATGGGACTTTGAATAATTTTAAGGAATTTAAAAGGATTTTACAAATTTATTGAGATTCCTAAAATTAGACTAGGAATTACAAGTTTTTATATTTAAAAAATTAAACATTCTATATTATTTTGCATACTTTTGAAATCCCTTAATTTTTCCAATTCCACATTTTTTTGGGAAAAATTATGAGATTTTAAAGGATTATAAAGTAATTTTAAGGGCGTTGCACCCAAGTGTTAAGCTCAAAATTCCATTCTCTATTTTACTCAACGAAAATTATAACTAAATATTTTTTCGCTTTGTAGCACTAATCTTTTTTCAAGTATAAAACTGCGTACAGAGCGAAAAAATATTTAATTTCGATACTTTTTTCATAAAACGAGGAATTGAAAATCTGACTTCAAAATTCAATATTTTTACTTTACTTAAAAAATATGTGAATTAAATATTTTATCGCTCTGTGCACATAATTCTAATTCAAAATTAATTAATTCTACAAAGGGAAAAAATTCCAATTTTAATATTTGTTAAGTAAAATGAAGAAATCGAATTTTTAGATTAGAACTTGGCTCCAACACCCTTAAGGAATTTGAATATATATTTTGTGGAATTTTAAGTAATTTGAGAAACTTTTAGACATTTTACGAAATTTCATTGAATTTTAAGGTATTTTAAGAGATTTAATGAGATTTCCTGGAATCTTGAAAAATTTTAAGGAATTTAAAAGGGCTTTACGAAATTTATTGAGATTTTAGAAATATTAAGTGATTTCACGGTATTTCGAGGAATTTTATGAAATTTTAAACAATTTTACGAAATTACATAAAATTTTAAGTAATTTTCAGAGATTTTACAATGTTTCATAGGATATTAAGTTATTTTAACGACTTAAAGAACTTAAAGGGATTTTAAAGGGATTTCAAGTGATTTACGAGATTTCGTTGGATTTTCAGGAATTTCAAAGGATTTCATGGGATTTTAAGTAATTTTATGGGATTTGATGATATTTTAGGAAATTCTAAGTAATTTTAAGCAACTTTAAGATATTTTATGAAATATTAAGTAATTTTAAGAACATTTATTTCTAGAAATTTTAAAGAATTCGATGAAATTATAATGGATTTTCAAGAATTTTAAAGAATTTAACGAAATTTCATGGAATTTTGAGTAATTTTAAGAGATATAATGAGACTTTATGAGATTTTGAGTAATTTTAAGTAATGTAAATGAATTTCACCAGATTTTAAAGGATGTTAAAGGGATTTTAAGATATTGTATGGTGTTTTTAAGGTATTTTATTAGATAATAAGAATTTATCGAAATTTCATTGAATGTTGAGTAATTTTAAGAGATATAATGAGACTTTATAAAATTTTTAGTAATTTTCAGGAATTTAAAAGGGCTTTACGAAATTTATTGAGATTTTAGAAATATTAAGTAATTTCACGATATTTCAAAGAATTTTATGAAATTTTAAAGGACTTTACGAAATTGCATGAAATTTTAAGTAATTTTCATAAATTTTACAATGTTTCATAAGATATTAAGTTATTTTAACGACTTAAGGGATTTCAAGGGATTTACGAGATTTCATTGAATTTTCAGGAATTTTAAGGGATTTCATGAATTTCCATAGGATTTTAAATAACTTTAAAGAATTTGTCCATATTTTATGAAATTTTAAGTAATTCTAAGGGATTTTACGATGTTTTATGGGATATTAAGTAATTTTAAATAATTTTAAGAAATATCAATTGAATTTACGAAATTTAAAGGAATTTCACCAAATTTTGAAGAATAATAAAGGCATTTTAAGGAATTTTATAAAACTTATGGAGATTCCTGAAATTAGATAAAGAATCACAAGATTTTATATTTCAAGAATTAAAAAGTCTCAATTATTTTTTCTACTATCAAAAGATGTGCAAAAACGAGAATAGTAATTCTAAAAAATTAATTATAAGTGATGAAGTTGGCTCAAAAAAAAACTGGATCCTTAAAGCCAAATGTTAGTGGGCCTAAGTAAGCTGTTTCAAATTAGTATTCCTCTGCTCGATATTTTCGAGAAAATTCAAAAGACTTTGTCTAGGTTGAGGAATATATTGAAGAAAATATTTTGAAAAGAAAACCAACCTTTTACTTCATTGCTTTCTTTTGTAGTAAAGGGAACACCCAAGTAGGGTTTCGTTTTTCTCAATATTTCTCGATCCACGTCAGTTTTCAATAATTTATCCACCTCTTTTGCTTCCTTGATAGCTTCTTCATAACGTTCCACCACAATTGCATTGAGCAATCCATTCACTTCTTTACACCTATCAATAAAGGCTTGCACAACTTCTTCTGCTGTTACACTTCCTTCTCTAAAATCAAATTCAAAAGTATGTCAATACCTTCATTCATCTTTAAAGGTGTTGGAACCAAGTTCCAATCTAAAAATTCGATTTCTTCATTTTACTCAACAAATATTAAATTTGGAATTTTTTTCCTCTGCAGAATTAATCAATTTTGAACTAGAATTATGCGTACAGAGCGAGAAAATATCTAATTCAAATCTTTTTTAAGTAAAATAAAAATATTGAATTTTGAAATTAGATTTTGAATTCTTTATTTTATGCGAAAAATATCGAAATTACGTATTTTTTCGCTCTGTACGCAGTCTTATATTTGAAAAAATATTATGCCCACAGAACGAGAAAATATTTATCTATAATTTTCGTTGAGTAAAATGGAGAATGGAATTTTGAGTTTAACATTTGGGTCCAACGCCCTTAAGGATTTTGGAGTCAAGTTATAATCTAAAAATTCGGTTTTTTCATTTTACTCAACAATTATTAAATTTGAAATTTTTTCCCTCTGTAGAATTAATCAATTTCTAACTAGAATTATGCGCACAGAGCGAGAAAATATCTAATTCAAATAATTTTTAAGTAAAACGAAAATATTGAATGTTGAAGTTAGATTTTTAATTCTTCGTTTTAGACAAAGAATATCGAAATTAAATATTTTTTCGCTCTGTATGCAGTCTTATATTTATGAAAAGATTAGCGCTACCGAGCGAAAAAATATTTATGTATAATTTTTGTTGAGTAAAATGGAGAATGGAATTTTGAGTTTAACATTTGGGTCCAACGCCCTTAAGGATTTTGGAGTCAAGTTCTAATCTAAAAATTCGATTTCTTCATTTTACTCAACAAATATTAAATTTGGAATTTTTCTCCTCTGTAGAATTAATCAATTTTGAACTGGAATTATGCGTACAGAGCGAGAAAATATCTAATTCAAGTCTTTTTTAAGTAAAATAAAAATATTGAATATTGAAGTTAGATTTTGAATTCTTCATTTTAGGCAAAAAGTATCGAAACTAAATATTTTTTCGCTCTGTATGCAGTCTTATATTTGTAAAAAGATTGGCGCTACAGAGCGAAAAAATATTTATCTATAATTTTCGTTGAGTAAAATGGAGAATGGAATTTTGAGTTTAACATTTGGGTCCAACGCCCTTAAGAATTTTGGAGTCAAGTTCTAATCTAAAAATTCGATTTCTTCTAATGGAGAATGGAATTTTGAACTTAATACTTGAGTCCAACGCCCTTAAATACTAGAAGTATTGAAAATTATAATTACCTTATCTTTTTTGCAAGGGAAATACCACTTTCGAGCAACAACTTATTTTTCACAGGTGGCACTCTCTTTACTTTGTTGTTATAATACAACCCAAAAACAAAGTCCACAATTGTATCAAAAAGCCAGCGGATTTGTATTATAATACATAGCATAAAATTTAATACGATGTTCTTCATTTTTGGTAAAACACCTCGGGCTTGCTGGAAAAAAAAAATAAATAAAATAAAAGTATATAATTCAGTCTATGCAGTTACAATACATATTATCGGATATCTTAATAACAGTATTGATACAGCTGATATAATCCTGATAAAAAACTTGCTGGGAAATAAATTTGATATCCAGTTCTGTGAGAGATTTGCACAATGTAAAAATTTATTGGAATTATTATGCGAAGAAGTCCAAAGTACAGGTGTATTTAGGATGAATAAAGAAGTGAAAGGACAGCTCTAACGACCTGGAATTTCATTTACATAAATTTGAAAAGAAAGTGATTTTTCAGTCTAATGATTTCCATTCATTAATAATTATTAGTAAAATAACGAATATAAAATATTATAACACTGAATAATTTTAAAAATTAAAGTAAAACATGGGAATCGAAATATAATCTGCAATATCATCATACTTGAAATATTGTGAAGCTTTTGATTGATTAATTAATTAAATAAATACAAACCAAAACAAATATAGAATTTTGAGAAGTGACGCACATACCTTATTCCTCACAGTCATGCACATGACGAATTAATTAATTAATTAATCTATTTAGACCAAAATGTCAAGTTTAATTTGAAATAATGTCATTTGACAAATTCATGACCGTTTTTTGCTGATTTTGCTGACGCTGCTATGTCGCTATAATGATGATTATTTTTGTGCTGGGAAAACGACAAATGTCGACTGGTCAGACTGGTTTTACAGTCTGCGCAAAAGCTAAATTTCACTCTTGCGCATGAAATCTCCGACAAAAAGACATAACGTAACGAAATAGGTGGTTCTATATTTTTCTGGACGCCCAATACTGAAGGAAGTACAAGAGAAGAAATGTTTTTTATTGGTTAAACTATTAATTTATCTATGTTTATATTTTTAAGACTGACAATTTTTTTTTAATTCTACTAAGTATAGCAATTATGATCCGCGCGCGATTAATTTCCCGTTTTTGCATACCTTTTGCTAGTAGAAGAAATAATTGAGAATTTTTAATTTTTGAAATATAAAATTTTGTGATTCATTATCTAATTTCAGGAATCTCCATAAGTTTCATGAAATTCCTTAAAATGGCTTTATTATCCTTCAAAATTTGGTGAAATTCCTTTAAATTTCGTAAACTCACTTGATATTCCTTAAAATTTATAAATATTCCATAAAATATCGTAAAATCCCTTAAAATTATTTAAAATCCCACAAAATATCATGAAATCCCATAAAATCCCTTGAATACCTTAAAAGTCTTTAAAATTACTTAAAACCCCAGCGATTTATTTATTTATTTATTTATTTTATTTATTTTATAAACTATCGTTATAAACCTTAAAATTACTTAAAATCCTATGAAATCTTATGAAATTCTTTTAAATTTCGAACTAGCTGTCAAGTTGTATCAACTTTAGTGCTCATTCAATGAACACTTTGCTTCCTGTAAGCAAATATGATTTGCTTCCTCAAAGAGGAAGCATTAAGTATTTAATACTTCTTAATACTTTTTAATACTTCTTAAGTTTATTTTATTTAATTTAAGTTTATTTTCTTTACATAAGCATTAAATTTTGATTATTTGAGAAGTTATATTAGAAAAACTCTTTTTCTAAAATTACAATAAAGCATAACTTTCTTATTACATTCTCATCAGAGAATGTATTAGTTTTGTGTAAAATTTGACCC
>CAJFCP010000153.1:0-39984 GCA_904066005.1 Synergus itoensis | reverse complement strand
AAAAAAAATAAAGAAAATTAAAATTTTAAGCTAAATAACACACGCTATGAAAAAAAGTTAAAAGATGAAAAATGTTCCTTTTTGAACATCCTATAAGACTGGTATAACCACTTTTTGAATTTTCTTGAAAAATTCTTAAATTTAACATTTTTAGCCAAATAACGTGATACGCGTTACTTGGCTAAAAATTTGAATTTTATATTTTTAAAGAAGGTTTAAATATCGAGCGCGAAGAGCATGTGCACTGATGAGAATGTGTTCCTTAAGGTCGATAGAACCTTAAGTAAATTAGTTTTCTTCTTCATTTGAAAATAAAGAAATTTAAATAAAAGTATATAGCAGCGATGAAGGTTGGTAAGCGAATGCAAGCGCGCGAAGTGTGATGAGAATGTGCTCACAATGGCACCCCTAGTTTTTCAATCAATTCGTCTGGATAAAAGGAATCTTCATTTCCTTTACACCAGCTTTAAATTTTTATAATTTGAAAAATTATAGTTGAAAAATTGAATTTTAAAAAAATAATTTTTTATAACTTTCTTATTTTTCAATGAAATGCCTTAATGATATAGGTCAATCGATTCAAAAAATGAGCACAAAAAATATAAATATAGTTAAATGTTAAATGGAACACCCGAGATCGAATTCACAGCTAGTTTCGCTCTGTACGCAGTCTTATATTTGAAAAATGATTAGCGCTACAGAGCGGAAAAATATGTATCTATCATTTTCGTTGAGTAAAATGGAGAATGGAATTTTGAACTTAACACTTGGGTTCAACGCAACGCCCTGAAACTATTATCAAAGATCTGTTACTATTACTATTTCATTTCATTTCTCGTCAGGCATTTCAGGCATTTCAGGTGTCGTCGAAGATGTTGTTGTTGACGGTGTCGTCGTCGAAGATGTTGTTGTTGACGGTGTCGTTGTCGAAGATGTTGTTGATGACGGTGTCGTCATTGATGACAGTGTCATTGTTGATGGAGATGTGGTCATTTCAGGCTTGGATGTCGTCGTTGTTGTAGTACCTCCACATACTACAGAACAAAGAATCTTCTTCCCCAATATAAATCCAAATCTGCCTTCACAATATTTGCAAGCATCCCTTTTAATATTCTCAAGACTTGAGAAACCAAATCTTTCCTGGATTTCTTCTGGAATATCTTCGGAGAATATTGCCTAAAAGTTACAAAATGATTTATGAGAATAAATATTATAGGAATGTAATTTTTATGGAAATATTTTTCAGCGACGCTCAAAGTGGGAAATCAACCCTGGAGGTCGAAAGGATCTTATCTTAAAAAAGTGGATGTTACCAATATATCGAAGACATTGTTGTCGAAAATCTGATTGGTTTAGAAATTGCGCAAATTGTGTGAATGTATCGAATTTGAAAACAATATTCAGACTATTTTCGTTGTCAAAAAGATTATTATGACAGAGAATATGAATTTTAGAAAATTTATTGAAATTTTAGGAATATTAAAGGATTTCACGGTATTTCAAGGAATTTTATGAAATTTATTCTGATTTACAGAAATTTTAAGGGATTTTACCAGTTATTGGGGTTTTGTAGAATCTAAAGAAATTTAAAGAATCTAAAAATCTAATAAAGAATTTTCATTGGATTTTCAGGTAATTGAAAGCATTTAACGAGATATCATGGGATGTTAAATAATTTTAAAGGATTTAACGATATTTTGTGTAATTTTATGTAATTTTAGAAACTTTAAAGCTGTTTCAAGGAATTTTATGAAGTTTCATTGGATTTTCAGATATTTTAAGGGATATTAAATAGTTTTAAGGACTTTTAAGGGATTCAAGGGATTTTACGAGATTTCATTGGATTTTTGGCAATTTTAAGAGATCATGGGATTTTGAGCAATCTTAAAAGTTTTAACGATAGATATGTTGTGGAATTTTAAATGATTTTAAAAACAAGGTATTTGAAGGAATTTCACAAAATTTCATTGAATTTTTAGATATTTTGAGGGTTTTAATGGGATTTAATGGGACTTTGAATAATTTTAAGGAATTTAAAAGGAATTTACAAATTTATTGAGATTCCTAAAATTAGACTAGGAATTAAAAGTTTTTATATTTCAAAAATTAAAAATTCTAAATTATTTCGCATACTTTTGAAATCCCTTAATTTTTCGAATCTGACATTTTTTTGGGAAAAATTATCCGATTTTAAAGGATTATAAAGTAATTTTAAGGAATTCGACTATATATTTTGTGGAATTTTAAGTAATTTGAGAAACTTTTAGACATTTTACGAAATTTCATTGAATTTTAAGGTATTTTAAGAGATTTAATGAGATTTCATGGAATCTTGAGAAATTTTAGAAATATTAAGTGATTTCACGGTATTTCGAGGAATTTTATGAAATTTTAAAGGATTTTACGAAATTGCATGAAATTTTAAGTAATTTTTAGAGATTTTACAATGTTTCATAGGATATTAAGTTATTTTAACGACTTAAGAGATGTCAAGGGATTTACGAGATTTCATTGGATTTTCAGGAATTTCAAAGGATTTCATAAGATTTTAAGTAATTTTATGGGATTTGATGAGATCATATTGGATTTTTAAGAATTTTAAAGAATTTAACGAAATTTCATGGAATTTTGATTAATATTAAGAGATATAATGAGACTTTATGAGATTTTGAGTAATTTTAAGTAATTTTAAGGAATTTCACCAGATTTTGAAGGATGTTAAAGGGATTTTAAGATATTGTATGAGAATTTTACGAGATTTCATGAAATTTCATAGGATTTTAAATAACTTTAAGGAATTTGTCCAATATTTTTGGAGATTCTAAGTAATTCTAAGGGATTTTACCATTTTTTATGTGATATTAAGTAATTTTAAGTAATTTTAAGAAATATCAATTGATTTTGCGATATTTAACGGAATTTCATAATATTTCATAGGATTTTAAGCAATTTTAAGGGTTTAACGATTGGTTATGGAATTTTACTGAATTTCACCAGATTTTGATGGATGTTAAAGGCATTTTAAGGTATTGTATGAGGTATTAAGTAATTTTAAAGACTATTAAGATATTCAAGGGATTTTATGGGATTTCATGGAATTTTAAATACTTGTAAGATATTTTACGGGATATTAACGGGTCCAACGCCCTTAACAGAAAACGTTTTATATAACGTTTTATTATTTATTATTTTTTATTTTTTTACCGTAACTGAAAATGAGTTTACAACCAATTCTAAATGAATTTTAAACAGTGATTTTCAGTAATGACAGTAATTGACCATTGTTTCAATTTTTCAGAATTTCTAACAGTTCAAGATGCAAGGAACGTCTTACCTGAGGAAAGCTGAGCGCAAGAAGAAGTCCGGAAAATATAACGAAAGAACTAACAATATTCATAATGAAGAAGAAGAAGAAGACTTACAAGAAAATCAAAACAGAAAAAAGTTTAAAAAAATTAAAAAATTAATGACTCTAGGTGTCTTTAGGATTTGAAGTTTGTTTCAAATATGGCTTGTTTGATTTTCAACTGGTTTATATACTTTGTTGAAATACACAGATTTCATTGTAAATAGAAGACAACATGAACGTGCATAAATTGAACAAAACATTTTTAAGGAAGCTTTGAATACCATAAATAATATCTTTGCCGTAAGTGAAAAGGGGCAAGTAGAATAAAGCACAGTTTTGTGAACCAAAAACAGAGTTTGATAACAATCATCGATAATACTTAAGTACATATATAACAATGGGGAGTAATTTAGGAATTTAAATAGTTGCTGCTAGTTGCAGATGTTATTGCAAAATAGTATAGTGAGAAGTAAACCACTGTGTGTGGAATATTTTAAATAATGCAAAAGCAATCTGATGTTAATGAAGAGAAACTGAGAAAATAGAATGACTGGAAATCCCAAAGTATTTGTTATGTCAGTAGAATTTCATTACACAATTTTCAATATTCAATATTCATGATTTCATAACATGGAAATATTGGTTGGAGTATCAGACGTCTAGTATGACGATTTTTTTCGATTTATTGGAATAAAAATATGAAGAAGAATTTTTCAGTTTCCAAAATAATTAAAATTTGTAGTTATTTACTAACAGAAATTTCTCCAGCTTTGCCAGGGATTTTAAGAGATTTCATAGAATTTAAGGGTGTTGCACCCAAGTTCTAATTTAAAAATTCTATTTCCTCATTTTACTCAACAAATATTAGAATTAGATATTTTTTCTCTCTGTACCGCTATTCACTTTTTAAGTAGAAATATGCATACAGAGCGAAAAAATCTGTAACTTTATTACTTTTTGTGTAAAACGAGGAATTCGAAATGTAACTTCAAAATTCCATCGTTTCATTTTACAGAAAAATAATTAAAATTGTCGATTTTTTCGATCTGTAGATATATTTTTGATTCTAAAAAGAATACATCTACAGTGCGAAAAGATATTTATTTGTAATATCTGTCGAGTAAAGTGAGGAAATGGAATTTTGAGAATAGAACTTGGATCCAACACGCTTAAAGAATTTTTAAAAAAGTTGAAAATAGTTATCAAACATTTTTTTCAGATATTTTAAATATTACAAAAATTATATTGTAAAAGGATTGTAAGAGATTATAGTGATTATTATTATAGTGATTTTAAGGAATTTCAAGGATTAAAAAGACAAAAGGACTCTAAGAAGAGTCGAAAATAGTTATCAAAAGATTTTTTCAGCTATTTTATAAATAAAAAATTATAAAAGGATTGTAAGAGATTTGTAGTGATTCTAAGGAATTTGAAGAGATAAAAACACTAATGGATTTTAAACTAGGGGTGCCATTGTGAGCTATATACTTTCCTTTAAATTACTTTAGTTTCAAATGAAGAAGAAAACCAATTTACTTAAGGTTCTATCGACCCCCCTCCCCCTCCCCCTCCCCCGTCTCCCCCTCTCCCTCCCATCAACCCCCTCCTCATCTCCCCCTCCCATCTCCCCCTCCATCCATCCCTCCCGCCCTCCCCCTCTCTCATTATTTTGCTAAAAATGTAAAAACAAATATTGTAAAATTATGGTATATTTAAGAGGTATGGTACGCGAGGGATGGTACATGGTACAAGAGTCTAAATTATGGTACGATTACATAATTATGGTACGGTCTGGCAACACTGGAGCTTAGTGCCTTCGAAATAGCACGATACAGCACAAAATCGAAAAAATTCGAAAAATTCCCCCTCCCCTATCTCGGTCAATTTTTATCCAATCGAAAAAATCTTTTTCCTAGTAGTACCTAGTAGGACTATACTTTACCCAAGTTTGAGTTCGATCAGCCAAAGTCAAATTCTGAGGGTGGTACACTTGAGGAATAATGCCCCATATATACTTCAACAAATAGACGCGATTGATTATACTGAATGATTTTCCTGTCAAATTTATTACCTGGATTTGATAGGAGGTAGGCAGATTTATTTGTTGATTTTTCAGGTTTTTAATTAAAAAATACTTGTTCACCGAGTCTTTTAATATATTTTTATTATTGCAGACATTATATCTTCAGATTTTGTTTTTTTAAAATGATGTTCATTCATACAATCTAAAGACAACTACAGCTGGTAGTTGTTTAAATTTTACTTTTAAATATTAGTGCTAGTGATGTCTAGGTGAGGCCCAGTGCCGTAACGGTAAATTTTGACGCCCTGGGCAAAAGTAGATCAGTGCGCCCTTCATATACCTCCCCCCCCCCCTCCGAAGAATATTAATTTTTACTTATATCCTATTTCTAAAAAGATCTAAATTTATTTTAAATTTATCGAGATACTTAAAAAATTTTTGAACAAATTTTTGAAAAAATTTTGATAATTTGTTTGCTTGACCTGCGCCCCCCCCCCCCCGGAGCTTGCGCCCCGGTCGCCCCGCCCTCGTTACGGCACTGTTTCTCAACACAATACTAATTATTAATTAATCATAATTATTTTATGGAAAATATACACGTTCATATTAATTTTTTAGTAGATAAATTTTAATGAGTCTATTGACAATTTTTTTCATTTTTTTGGTGTTTGAGAAAAATATTTGACGGTTGATTGAAACCACCTCTGAACTAAAAGAGCATTTTTCCGATCTGACGGATGTTATGTTCGATGGTGCCTTAATATAACTCAAAAGCAAAGTTTCGCGATGGTAGGGAGCATCTTGGAGAAACCCTGGGATCCAGAGAATCCTGGCGCGAGATTTAGTCGATGTTTTACCTTAACATTGCCAACAAGTTTAAATTTGTTTATCATATCTTTAAAAACATTTGAAATTTTCAATTTCAAAGTATAAAGGAGAAACAGTCGTGCAAATAATTTTTAACCGACGACAGTAAGTTTAAATTAAAAAAAAAGAAATAATAAAAAAAAAATAAAAAATTTTTTTTTAATTCAAAATAAAATAATAAACTTATTAAATATGTAGCAAGACAAGTGTAACAGTAAAGCGCATAGGTGTAATAAGTTACCCATAAAGTCATTTTTAAAAAACAAATTTTTTTGCATTAAAAAAGAAAAAAAAACATATATTTGTTGTGGTACAATATTTGTTGGCAGAGATTAAGAAATGTTATAATACTCTTCATTTAATAAACAGTATTCTAAACATTTCAAAAATTTTTTTAATTAAAAAAATTAAAAAAAAATAAAGATTTTTTTTTAATTTAAAAAAATTAAATTAAAATTTTTTTTAAAAATTGTTTTATAGTAATATTGTTGCAGGGGATAATTTACACTGCATTAAGGTCGCCATACGGTAGCTGATTCGTTGGATTTCTTTTTAGAACAATGGTGAATATGGTGAATCCGACAGGACCAAAGAGAAAATCTTCAATAATGCCAATAAATGAGACGACAAATCTTCTGATGACTTTTGGGATTCTTGTGCTGCTGCTTGGATGCCTATATATACTCTTTATAATAATGTTTTAGAAAAAGGAGATTCATTATGGTAAGTTTTTCTCATAAATTTATCATAAATATAATATAATATAAATACAATAAATATAATCATAAATACAATATCAAAATTTTTCTTTCAATTAAAAAAAAATTTATAAAAAAATTTATAAAAAAAATTTAAAAACTAGGGGTGCCATTGTGAGCACATTCTCATCACACTTCGCGCTCTTGCATTCGCTTACCAACCTTCATCGCTGCTATATACTTTTATATAAATTTCTTTATTTTCAAATGAAGAAGGAAACTAATTTACTTAAGGTTCTATCGACCTTAAGGAACACATTCTCATCAGTGCACATGCGCTTCGCGCTCGATATTTAAACCTTCTTTAAAAATATAAAATTCAAATTTTTAGCCAAGTAACGCGTATCACGTTATTTGGCTAAAAATGTTAAATTTTAGAATTTTTCAAGAAAATTCAAAAAGTGGTTATACCAGTCTTAAAGGGCGTTCAAAAAGGAACATTTTTCATCTTTTAACTTTTTTTCATAGCGTGTGTTATTTAGCTTAAAATTTTAATTTTCTTTATCTTTTTTTGAATTTTCAAAATGTTATAAGTCTGACAATTTTTGTTCTATCGAAAAAAGTCATAATGATAAATTGTTCGACTATTTAAGTACTACGAATATCCTTAAACAGAATTTGTAAATTAAAAAAAAAATTTTTTCAAAAATTTTAAAAATAATCCAAATTTTTTAATTTTTATCAAAAATGGCTGGCTAACGAACTTGACCTTCATTTTAGGACACTAAAAGAGTATACCAAAGGCCAATCAAATCGATCAATTCTTTCAAAAGTTATCGTGCTCACAAGAAAAAATCTACAGACAGACAGACAGACAGACAGACAGACAGACAGACGGACAGACAGACAGACAGACACATTCGTAAAAACATGTTTTTCGGGTTCAGGGGGTCACAAAACGTCGACATTTGACAAAAAATGGGGGGGTCAAATTTTACACAAAACTAATACATTCTCTGATGAGAATGTAAAAAATTGCAGGTTTAAAGTTGGAGCAATTTTCATTTCTTCTTTCCGAACTCAGTTTTATTATAGGAACCTTAATTTCTGAATTCATTAAATTTCCAGTTGTTAATAATTTAAAAATTATTTTTTATTGCAGGGTTAATCTAAGATCTTCATTGAAAAATTTATCTTGCCAAAGACGAGATTGAGAAGGCAGGACTTCTTGGATGCACAAAATGTCATCTTCAATGATTCCAGGGGTCACTCGTCGATTAATCTTCACAGATTAAGCCTTGTAATAATGACCAATTACCATAGTATATCATAGAAAATACATTTTAATTCGTAAGAGCAATGTCAAAAAGCTCTCTAAAAATATCCAAGGAAAATTTACTTTCTTCGACAAAAGTCAACAAATAAAATCAAACAAGGAAACTCGCACTGTTACCATCAAATAAAAGATCCAATTAATCTATTCGTTTCATAAATGCCAGAAGTTTTTTTAACCACTAGCTCCCTTCTTTTATTACTCTTGAAAAAAAAGAGAAAAAATTAATCTTCAGATTTTATATTTCTGGGTCATATATTTTGTGAAAAATGTTCAAGAGCTAGAATTCTTCAGCTATTTTAAATCCGTCATAAGTCTTATGAAAAGAGAGGAAAAACTTTCGAATAAAAACTTTCTGACCGAAATAGATTTCGGATTTATGATTTTTGCTTGAGCTAAACTGTATCCTATAACAATTAAATCGATCTACAATTTTATTTATATTCAGTTTTTATTTTTATAAAATTTTTTTTAAGGATTGTACTTTATTAGATATTTCATTTGCATCGCTGACATTTTTTGGCATTAATTCGTTGAAGTTAGCTTGTTTGATAAAATTGATGATCTCACGAGGCAGAAAAGAAAAAAAAAAAAAAAAAAGAAAAAACTTGGACGATTCGCGGCGTGGGTGCTTAGTTTGAAAATAGCCGATACTTCCAGCTCGCAGTTCAAATAGAAAGATCCCATATCCAATATTTTCGGTGGCTCTTCCAGAAATAGCTTCAACAGACGTGAGCGAAAAACCACCTGGAAACTGGCAGCGACCATCAGGGCGTGGCAGAAAGATCGATTGGATCATGCAATTTTTTTAACAAATTTTTATTACGACCCTTGAAAGCCGTTCTGCAAAAATGTAGACAAAGCAAAGTTTCAAAATATTAAAAAGAAGATACAAAAGAAGATATATGGCACTCGTTCAGAAAATTCTATCAAAAGTTCAAATATTTATATAATAGATCATCCTATACTATCTTAGATGATTGAAGTCACTCTAATGTTTAATTTACGACGATTTCCTATATATTAGTATTAGATACGGAAGTCTAATTCAAACAAGAGTTTGGCACGTGTTCGTTTTAGGAATGAAAGCAAAATAAACTCAATGATGTCAATTGATTGGGCTGAAGTTTCAGATGTCTACTCAGACGAATTTTTTTTCATCAAATATTGTTTGCAAAAACATATCCTATGATTTAAGTTTGAATAAATAAATTATTTTAAATAAAACAATTTTTTCAGTGAGAATCTTTCGAGAAAAAGAAATTCCTCTGGATTTTAAAGTTTATTTTTAAGGATTTGAAAAGAATTAAAAAGATTTCAAAGGTTTTAACCAATTTTTCTTTTTAACCAATTTTTTTAACTTTTTAAAAAGTTAAGAAAATTGATTAAATAATTTGAGAATAAAATTTAATTTAAAAAGTTCGATAAGAGTTTAAAAATATATATCAGGAAATATTTTAAAAATCATATAAAAATCTCTTGGAAATGTCTTTTTACCCCTTGAAATTCCTTAAAATCATTATAAATCTCTTAAAATCCTTAAATAATTTTTGAAATCTTAAAAAATCTCTAAAAATCTCAGGCAACGCCGCGTAAATTTCTTTTAATAATTAAATACAAATTTTCGGTTTTGGAGACTTTAAAAACTTTTTTTTTCACAATTTTATTCCAATAAATGTGAAAAAAAATCGTCAGATTAGGCGTCTCAAACTTCAATCCAATTGTCAACTGAGTGAAAAATATTTTCACATTAATACCCGTATTAAATTTGTCAATTAAGGGTGTTGGAGCCAAGTTCTAATCTAAAAATTCGATTTCTTCATTTTACTCAACAAATATTAAATTTGGAACTTTTTTCCTCTGTAGAATTAATCAATTTTTAATTAGAATTATGCGTACAGAGCGATAAAATATCTAATTTAAATATTTTTACAATAAAATGAAAATATTCAATTTTGAAGTTAGATTTTGAATTCTTCGTTTTATGCAAAAAGTATCGAAATTAAATATTTTTTCGCTCTGTTTACAGTTTTATATTTGAAAAAGGATTAGCGCTACAGAGCGAAAAAATATTTATTTATAATTTTCGTTGAGTAAAATGAAGAATGGAATTTCGAGCTTAACACTTGGGTCCAACGCCCTTAAAATCGCTTTTAGAGTATCGGATAGTTTTCTAATATTATAACAAAATGTAATGTATTTAATTTAATTGTACAAATGTGCACGTATAAAATATTCTTTTGGAATCACACTTTTAACAAACACACGCATTCTCTCTGTCTCTCTCCTCACTATAAATCTCATTTAGTTCAAGATTTGACGTCCGTAGGCCAATTACTAGACGAGAATTGTACTCAACATCCACATAAACTCCCATAAATTTCAAGCAGAAATTTACGACTAATTTCCACATTTACTATATCTCCACATTTATCTCTTGTTACATTTCGTTATGAAGACTCAAATAGTTTTCGAAAATTGTCACATGTTCACAGAAAGAAAAAAATTTCACAGAAATTATTCCATGAAATTGTCTCTAATTGTAAGTTTAGGAACTCTTCTGCTTAAAGTAGTCATTTCTGAATGTCTGATTTATGAACTGACCGATTTTAGTCCTTATCCAAACTGGTGGAAGAAGAGTGAAAAATACTTGAACGCCATGAGCCCAATAACCAGTGCTAGTGTCGACTTTCCCGAGCGTGGCAATTGCATTCCTGGCGTAAGTTGTTGCGTCTGGTACAAATAGACTAGAAACCTGAAAAAATCAATTTTAAAAATATTAGATTATTGGACGCGTGCCACCGAAAGGATTCCAAAAATACAAAAATAGATTTTATATATCGATTAAGAGAGATTTTATCGCGAAAAGAAAACGCGAAGTGGAGAGTCGCCAGCAATTTGTCCACCTCTCAATTTTAAAAAAGTGTAAGAGGTGAACTGAAAGTTATAAAATGTGCGTTCTTTTCTCGATAAATTCTCCTCAATGGCATAAATGTTTTGACAACTTAGAGAATAAAAATACCTGGAGTCTTTGACTAAAAGCGTTCATTTTTGTATTGACGAAAAGGGGAGTAAGATGCTGAATTGTAAGTCCAAATCCGGAATATTCGGCTCTTAGGGCTTCAGAAAAACTGTTGATATAGACTTTCGTGGCTGCGTAGACGGTCATCAAGGGCAGAGGTTGCAACTCTGAACCGGAAGAAATATTAACAATTGCACCTTTTCTACGTTTTGTCATCTGACTGATTAGTAGTCGGGTCATCATTGTAGTTGCGCCTATATTCACATTTATGATGTCCCAGAGTTCCTCTTCAGGGACCTCACCAAGATACATGGGGTAGGAGTATTGTTTTCCAACATTGTTCACTAGAATTTTAGAAACAGAAGTTTTAGAAAGCCAAGTTCTAATCTAAAAATTCGATTTCTTCATTTTACTCAACAAATATTAAATGTAGAATTTTTTCCCTCTGTAGAATTAATCAATTTTTAACAAGAATAATGCGTACAGAGCGAAAAAATATCTAATTCAAATATTTTTACAATAAAATGAAAATATTTAATTTTGAAGTTACATTTTGAATTCTTCGTTTTATCGAAAAAGTATCGAAATTAAATATTTTATCTCTCTGTATGCAGTCTTATATTTGAAAAAAGATTGGCGCTACAGAGCGAAAAAATATTTATCTATAATTTTCGTTGAGTAAAATGTAGAATGGAATTTTGAGCTTAACACTTGGATCCAACACCTTTAAAAACATCCCTGGTGAAAGTTTCGGATTGAAATTCATTCCGAACCAATCCGAAATTTTCCGAATCATTTCGGAACCAATCCGAATTAAGGGTGTTGGAGCCCAGTTCTAATCTAGAAAACAGATTTTTTCAGCTAGAAGAAAAAATAATTGAGACTTTTTAATCCTTGAAATATAAAATCTTGTGATTCATTATCTAATTTCAGGAATCTCCATAAGTTTCATAAAATTCCTTAAAATGGCTTTACTATCCTTCAAAATTTGATGAAATTCCTTTAAATTTCATAAATTAACTTGATATTCCTTAAAATTACTAAAAGTCCCATGAAATCTGATTAAATCTCTTAAAATTCCCGAAAATCAACTGAAATTTCGTGAAATCGCTTTAATTCCTTAAAAGTTCTTATAATTACTAAAATATCCCATAAAATATCGTAAAATCCCTTAAAATTATTTAAAATCCCACAAAATGTCATGAAATCCCATAAAATCCCTTGAATACCTTAAAAGTCTTTAAAATTACTTAAAACCCCATACAATATCTTAAAATGCCTTTAACATCCTTCAAAATCTGGTGAAATTCAGTGAAATTCCACAACCTATCATTAAACACTTAAAATGGAGAATGGAATTTTGAGTTTAACACTTGGGTTCAACGCCCTTAATCAGAATTAATACGGTCAATTCGAATGAATATGAATTTTTCGAAATCATTTGGATTTATTCGGATTCTCCCGGATTGATTCTCAATCCAAGAATTTCGCCAAAAAAGAATTTGATAGAAAAGAGAGAAAAATGAAATAAGGACGAAGGCTATTGAGAAAATGAGAATAACTATAAATATACCTAACAAGGAAAGTTGTAACCGAAATAAAGTTGTATAAAAGAAGAGAAAAGAAAGAAAAAGAGTAGAAAAAAAATTGAACGAGATAGAGACTAAAGAATAAATTGTAGAAGAAGAATTATATAAAAAAAAAATATATATATATATATATATATATATATATAAAATATTAAAAATATTTAAATTAATAACTGTTCAATATTTACCTAAAATTCCAATTGGAACGTCCTTGAGCTGTGGCTCAATTTTATTATAAACTTCCTTTCCTTGACTAAAGTCAGCCACTATAATTTTTACCTGAATTTTAGGATTAATTTCCAGGATTTCGTCTTTCGTTTTTTCTAATCTCTCTAATGTTCTGCTTATAAGAATTAAATTGACTCCCCTGGCGGCAAGTTCTTTTGAATAAGCTTTACCTATTCCATCAGTAGAACCTGTTACGACTGTAGAAGAGGAATCTGTTATTAATCTTAAGCACATTAGCATACAATTATTCATTCTTATGTAAGAAAAAAGGTAAGCCTCGTTTTTTTTTAATTTCAAAAAAAAAAATGTCGTAAAACTATTATATTACTAATTGTTAAAATATAAAAATTATTATAATTACTTTCTTTTATTGTGCAATATTTACCTGCCCATTCGCCAAAAGTTGTCCTCAAATCTATGGGCTTTGAATCCCAAATTGAGACGAAAATTTCCCAGACAGTGTAAAAAACTCGACTAACGTGGTCCAGTAAGGCCCAAAGGATAATTAGACCAATTATCAGCCACAGAGCAATATTTATGAACATTTTGCTGAAAGTAAACACAATTAGATATAATAAAAAGTGTTAATTAAAATTAAAAATGAATTATCAAAGAATATATTCAGAACATTTTAAAATCTAAAAAAAGGAAGAATTCGTTAATATAAAGCTTTAAAATATAAAATAAATTTTTTTAACGTGTAAAACTACTTTAAAAAATTATGCTAATTATTATATATGTAATATAATTGATAACAAATATTGAATATATATTATACAATAGAAAAAAATATATTTTCACCCTTACTTTCTAAATAGAGAAAGTTACAAGTTTGAAATCAATTTCAGATTCCGAAGAAACAATAACACTCATAATTAATAAATCACGAATACAAGAAAGTGAATCGTCAATTTTTTTCAGTCCTCGGAGAGGTAATTCAAAGACGAAGACTATCACAGTACTGAAATGTCCACTGTCCGGAATCAAGTGGACGTTCGAAACACATAGCAAAGTACTTTCTCCAGCCGTTGCAACAATTTCCACTTCTCCGGACAAATTTGAAGGTTTCAGCCTCTGATCGAATTTTCTTTGATATCTCTGCACCTTAATTTCTTACATTTAAGCTGTCCTCGCCTCCAGTTTTAAAAATGTTTGAACTTTCAGCGTTGCACGTTTAATCAAATTAAGAATCAAATAGGGAATGTTTCTGAAACGAGATCAGGACCTTGACACAATATGGCCTTGAAGAATGAAATTCTAAACACTAAACTTTGTCGAAATTAAAGAATAGATTATTATTATTATTATTCTAATAATATTATTAGAATATTAATTTAATAATAATTAATTTCTATTAATACTATTATTCTATTATTATTTTTAATCTATTATTCATAGATTTTTCTAATAATTATGTAATATATTTAAAATATCAGATTTCTAACTTATAAATTTCATCTTTTCAATAAAAAAAAAATTATTTTTCATAATTTCTTCACTTCTGGGAAATAATTTCAGGGTGTCTTATAGTAATCTGGGAATTGGAAATTCCCGGGGTTTTCCCGGTCAAACTTATTTTCCTTCGACCAATTTATGCCTTTTTGTGATTTTTGAAAAAAATTTTTTTTTTTAATTTGATAAAGTAGAAATCGTATCTTAAAAATTTTGTCCTATCTTAAAAATTATGTGTAACGAAATGTCTCGAAAATCTCGCACACATTGTTGTTGCAAACCTGATTGGCTTTTGAATGACTTAAAGTTTTAAGAAGCAAAACAAAAAAATCGCGCGCGTGTTGGTTTGCTCTCATCCTTAAAATTTTACGAAAACCTTCGAAATCCTTGTAGATTCTAAAAAATCTTTTAAAAAACATACAATTTTTTTTTAAATTCCTCAATAAAATACCTTGACAAATTTTAAAATCTTTTAAATCCCATAAAATATTTTAAAAGTCATAAAAATCTCTTGAAATCTGTTCAAATTCGTGAAAACCTTTTAAAATACCCAGAATAATAAGGGATAATAATAATAATAATTTTAAGGGATTTCAAGAAAGTTTTCTGATTTAAAAAATTTTAATTTTTAATTTTTAAAACTTCTTCAAATTCTTTAAAATTCTACGATATAATTTTTAAAATCCTTTAAATCCTTTAAAATCCATTAAAAGTATTAGAAATCTTATAAATTTTCATAAAATCCTTAAAAATGCCAATAAAGCCTTTTAAAAGTCATTAAAATCTCTTAGTTCTCCTAAAATTCTTGGAAATTCCATGACAACATTTAAAATACCTTAAAATTCTCAGAAAAAAATAAAATTTCAAAATTATGGAATATCGAAATTCCTCGAAATTCCACAACAAAATTTAAAATCCCTTAAAATTTCAGAAATCTTTCTAAATCTCTTAAAATTTCACGAAAATCCTTCGAAATCTCTTAAAGTTTGAGAAAATCCCCTAAAATTTTCAGAAACCTTTTAAAATTTCGAAAATCAGAAAACTTTCTTGAAATCCCTTAAGTCTTTTAAAAGACTTTATTGACATTTTTAAGGATTTTATGAAATTTTATGAGATTTCTAATAATTTTAAGGGATTTCAAGAAAGTTTTCTGATTTTTAAAATTTTAATTTTTAATTTTTAAAACTTCTTCAAATTCTTTAAAATTCTACGATATCATTTTAAAAATTCTTTAAATCTTTTAAAATCCATTAAAAGTATTAGAAATCTCGTCAGATTCCATAAAATTCTTAAAAATTCCATAAAATCTTTTAAAAATAAGAAAACTTTCTTGAAATCCCTTAAAATTATTAGAAATCTCATAAAATTTCATAAAATCCTTAAAAATGCCAATAGTCTTTTAAAAGTCATTAAAATCTCTTAGTTCTCCTAAAATTCTCGGATATTCCATGACAACATTTAGCCTTTTTAAATCACTTATAATTTCACGAAAAACCTTCGAAATCGCTTAGTTTGAGAAAACCTCTTAAAATTCTATGATAAAAATTAAAATACTTCAATAAAATACCTCAATAAAATTACCCAGAAACTTCTTGAAATTTTTTAAGATTCTACAATAACATTTAAAACCCCTTTAAATCCTTTAAAATCCATTAAAAGTATTAGAAATCTCGTCAGATTCCATAAAATTCTTTAAAATTCCACAAAAACTTTTAAAAATAAGAAAGCTTTCTTGAAATCCCTTAAAATTATTAGAAATCACATAAAATCCTTAAAAATGCCGATAAAATCTTTTAAAAGTCATTAAAATCTCTTAATTCTCATAAAGTTCTTGGAAATTCCATAACAACATTTAAAATCCCTTAAAATTCTCAGAAAAAAATAAAATTTCGAAATTCCTCGAAATTCCACGAAAAAAAAAAATTCCCATAAACCTGAAATTCTTTAAAATTTTATGAGAAAAATTAAAATACCTTTTTATCCTTTAAAATAGATTAAAAGTATTAAAAATATCATTAAATTCCATGAAATCCTTAAAAATTACATAAAATCTTTTAAAAATCAGAACAATCTCTTGAAATTCCTTAAAATTATTAGAAATCTCATAAAATTCCACAAAATCTTTTAAAAATCATTAAAAATCTCTTGAGTTCTCTTAAAATTCCCTAGAGTTCTTAAAAATATTTTAAAATTTTATGAATTCCTTTAAAATTCTTTTTGCTAATAGAATAAAAAGAAGATAAAGTAGAAAAACGTCGATTTTTTAATAAAATACAAAAAATTCTTGGTTCTGAATGAAATTCCCGGGTTTTTCCCGGTTTCCCGGTCTGTTAGACACTCTGGATTTTTTTATCGCCTTGATCACTTATAAAAATTCTTTAAAAATTTCCACCTCTGTTGCCCGATAACTACATGAACTTGTTTGGTATGCGGCTATAACCGGTTTTTGTAATTATGGTACTCTGATTACTTGTACCTAATAATTTTGAACGAAACTTGTTTCAACCTTAATTTGGTAAAGATTGAAAAAAATTGTTTACCAGAAACCCCGTTTCTTCTCTAAGAAGTTTCTCTCTCTTTGGAGCGGATTAGATCGGATCTGAAATTATAACTGAAGTTATAACTGATTAAGCTGAAAGCTTGTTGAAATATTGTTATTAACAATGATAAACGAATATATTAATTAATTTAATTTTTAAAATTTTTTTAAAGAGGATCAAGGTTTATAAATATAATAAAATAACGACTACTTACGAGTGAAGTTTGGAAAGTACTGAAGACTTGATTGACCTCTCTGTAAAGAATTATAAAACTATCTGGTTGGAATTAAATCTTTCACTTTCATGGTGAAAATTTCCATCCATGTGGCAACAAGGAGAGTTCAATAGCATGAACATGAGTCAGCGAGTTTTCTAGAAAAAAAAGCTTATAAATTATAGGATAACATAATTTTAATAGATATTAATTTAAATTTAATCTACTATAGAAACAATTCTATAAGAAAATGCGAGACGATGATTTTCTATTTTTTTGTGAAAAATTAAAAAAAAAAAATTTTATAACACAGAAAATGTTAATTTCAAAACAAAACAAATTACAATACCTCAATTTACCTCTTTTTGCATTAAAATCAGCAAAAATGTATTCAGGGTCAACAAACAATTTTCATTTTACGAGCAATCAGAGTCGTATAATCACAATTTAGACTGATTTGTATTTGCAAATGTCATTAAGCGATAAACGTTTTGCTGGCAAGATAACTACAGCACTGAAGATAAACTTATTCAGAGAACGCAATTATTCCTATACATGTAGAGGAATGATATAATGATGAAAATGATGTAATATCAAGATAAGGAAAAAGGAAAAAAAATAGAACATAAACTAAACATTGCTATGCATTACTTTTTACCTATTTTTTAAGAAAAATATGAGCATAAGTGCAATTAGTGAATATGTATTAGTAAAACTTTTTGACAGATATGCATATTATTATGATTATTGCAGTATGAAAAAAAAGTGCAAAAAGAAAAATAATGATTGCAAAGAGACAGGATTAAAGGCTAATGTATAATTCATTGTATATTCTTAATATAATTAACAATGTAGGTAAAAAGCAAAAAAAAACACCAATTAATAATAACTATGTAAGTCTCTTCTGAATATTTATTATCAGGGTGACCACAAGATTCAATTTTCTCATCTCCCTGACATTTCCCTGACAAACAGTTTTTTCAGTAAACAAAACAAAACAGACAAACAAAATTTTCAGTAAACATACTACTGAAATTTTTTAAAAATTTCGTATAATATTAATCTTTTGAAATCACTTCACAATACTTAAAATTCGTAAATTGATTGAAATTCCTAGAAACATCTTAAAATTCAACGAAATCCTTTTAAATTTGTTAATATTTCATGAATACCCTTAAATTTTCATTAATTGTTTTAAAAATTTCTCAAAATCATTTCAAATCCTTTGAATTATTCAAAAAACTTCAAAATCTTTTAAAATTCCTAAAAACTTCTTAAAATTTCCTGTAATCCTTAAAAATTCCATAAAATATTTTCAGAATCCCTTGAAATATTTTTAAATTACACGAGGAACTTTAAAATCCCTTAAAATGCATCAAAATCTCTTAACATTACTGGAAACCTATTAAAATCCCTTACCCTACTGAAATCCCTTAAAAATTCGCTGAAATCTTTTGAAATTCCTAGAAACACTCTTAAGTTCCTTAAAAATTCACTATAATATTTAAAATCTTATAAAATGTCATAAATCCCTTAAAATCTATTGAAATTCCATGAAATCCTTTACCATTTCACAAAATCTTTTACGAATCATAAAAATCTCGTGAAATCCTTTAAAATTCAATAAGGAGCTTTGAAATTCCCTAAAATACATTAAAACCTCTAAATAAAAATTCTTGGATTACAAAATCCTCAAAAATTACAAAATCCTTTAAAATCAAAAATAATTTTTGAAATTTTTTTTTTAATTCCACGAAGAATATTTAAAAATGTCAAAATTTCTTTACATTTTCATAAGCTTCTTAAAATTCTCGAGAACATCTTGAAATTCCATAAAATTCTACAAAATCCTTTACAAATCATAAAAATTTTGTGAGATTTTTTGAAATTTCAATCAAATCCCTTAAAATCACTGTTAAAAAATCAAAATTTCCTAAAATTCTTTAAAATTCGACGAGAATATTTTATAATCCCTTAAAAATTTCTTTAAAATCTTCCAAGTTTCTTAAAATCATTTATAATTCCATGAAAAACTGTTACATCCTTTAAGATATGTAAAAATATTTTTAAATTTTACAAAATTCCACAAGGAACGTTAAAATTCCTTAAAATTCTTTGAATTCCCTAAATTTTCTTAAAAATCTCTTAAAATTTCGTGAAATCTTTTAAAATTCCACTAAATCTTTTCAATATTATAAAAATCTCTTGTAATCCCTTTAAATTCTTAGAAACCTCTTAAAATTTTTTTAAATTATTGAAAATCTCTTGAAATCATTAGAAACCCAAAGAATCTCAAAGAATGACTGGAAATTCTTTATAATCCTTCGAAATCCTTGGAAGGTTTCTAAAATCTGTTAAATAAATTATAAATTATTATATATAGTTAATTTTTTTTTATCATAGTTAACATAAATGTCAATTTCTATTTTCCCTGACAACTACTCGCATTTCCCTGACATGTGGCCACCCTGATTATTCAAAACATCTGATTTTTAATGATACCTCTAGTATAAGTTAGTTGTGTATTTTTTAAAAATATATTAATACTCTTGATTATTATTCTTTAATATTCAATAATACAATTTAGTAACATTGTAGGTAAAAGAGAAAGACATGAGTTATCGTAAATATCCTTTTAATTAAAATTACAACATTTACAAAAAATACAAAAATTGAAGTTATTAATAGGGTTCCCTTTTAAACATTCTGTTTTAAACAAACTATATTCAAAACTTGAAGAACAATTCAATTATTTCAATGAACATGTGAAATTTCTAGACAATTTTAGATTGTCTAGATTTTAAAATATCTCATTCATAACCCATACCATACAAAATTTTAATTTAAATACTATTTAGAGGACTATTTACGTTCAAAGGGAATGGTACTTTCCAACTACATATTTAATGAAAACGTCAAAAACGATTAATGAAAAAATCGATACTTTTCTAACTAAAAACGATAATACAATGCTTTACATAAAGTCAACAGATAAAAAAGTAATTACAAACCAAGATATTAACGTGAAACAAATAGTATTTTGTTATAAATTAGAAAAGTTTGATGACACAACCATGTTAACTTTAAAAAAAAAAGAAACAACAAGAAAAGAAAAACAATTAGATACTAATTCAAAATTGGAGAATTTTTAAAAGGAACTCGATTTGATATCTAAATATTGCAATACAAAATAAGCATAAAACTAAATTTGTGTTACTTGTAGAGTCGAGTAATCAATCCTTTCCAGATTGTTGAAAATTTTCTTTGTTTGAATGACAGAAATCGCATTCCTGACATCCATTCGAAGATTGGGAGTTCCAGTTATAATAATTTATAATTCATGATTATATAAATTATATTCAATCTTCTTCTGCTTCCCTTTTAGGTAGCATCTTGAAATTGAAAAATTTCTAAACGGTAAACCCAAAACAGAGTTTATGAAAACTTTTGACCAAAAATGTTGTTGGCCGACAGAGACCAAGAACTGTTCTTCAGTCCATAATTAATTATATAAATTATAATTAATCTTTCACTGCGTCGTCTGCATTATTTAAAGTTCTTCATTTTTACAATTCTTCAGAACTGTAAATCTCGAGATTTACGACGTGGATTGTGATCACGCTGACTCCAGAAACAAGAATAAAAAATTTTCAGCATTCTTCTGCTTCAAAAAATTAGTTGATGGCTTAAATTGATTTGCAAAGATAGATATCAAATCTTTTGAACATTATTTACTATCCTGTATTAGCTACTTGCTGGTTCAAGATAAAATTACAAAACACAAATTGTAAAATGTAAAATAATATCTACGTGAACATAAATCAAGCCTATTTGAACATTACTGTTAGATATAAACTCAACACACACACACACCCACACACACACGCTAAATTAACTAACTTGTAATCGATTAAATAAATCGAACATTTCACATGTTCGTATAATATATTTAAAAACATAATTGCTTATATCAATATTGTAGTGAATATATATTGCTTATTTAATATCGTAGTTAATGATCTTCTCTTGGAGAAAAATTTACAATGTTAAAATGTTTTTTCTTCATGGACGCAGATAATGTTCGTTTTTTTTTATGAATTAATGAAAATATGAATTCTCAACATTTGCGAGAATCTCGATAATTACCATTTTCAATGGTAAGATAATAGGAAGATGTTGAATAAAAATTAAAAAATTTTTTAATTCACGGACGCAGATAATTTTCGTTTTTTTGGTTAATCGATGAAATAGGAATGTGCTGTAACTTTTAAAGTTACAATTAATTAAAAAAAATTCTTTGATTATTCATTCGAACTCTAGCAAACTTAGCAAAGTTAATTTTTATTAAAGATGAATTGTTAAAGATTTTTTTTTTCGTTTCTTTTTTTTTTTGGTTAATCGATAAAATAGGAATTCGCTGTAACTTTCAAAGTTACAATTAATTAGTTAATTTTTATCAAAGATGAGATCACATTATTTTTTGTTCCATATGATGGAAGGTGAATTAATTAATTATGAATAATGAAAAATGATTATATGTTTCAAACGAACCATTATCAGTGAGGAAAACCACTGACTTATAAGATTGATTCTTTTTGATTGTTTTGTGAAAGCTAAATATGATTGCATGTATTCATTATTTATTTATAAAAAAAAATAAAATAATTTACAAAAAATATTTCTGTTATTCATTCGAACTATAGTAAACTTGACAGTAGTAGTGAAAATTTTATCGAAAGTGATTAATCTGACGATAAAAATCAAACGGTTACTAGGTTTGAGACGAATACGTTTTTGACAAGATTTATGGACTTCGAGCGTTTCCGTGACGTTTTAAGAGGTATGTTGTATATGCAGAGGTATATTGTAACAGAGTTACAATTAGCCCCCCAAAATATAAACGAATTGTTACGACCCTGCCGGTCATGTGACTGAGCGAGAAGCTCGGGTGCTGCTCCAAAAAGACGGACCGGAGCGGAGTTCTCGCTCAGTCCTTCTCTGAACGCCGTTGACTCGCCACGCACTGTGTGCTGTCATTATTATAATTTAGCCATTGTGCTTCCTGTTCGCACTCTCCATCTTAAGTTCTGTTTTGGGCGAAGCTTGAAGCTTCGAGCCTGTGCTTGGTATCTTGTCTGGCGCCCGTCCGTCGGTTGGAGGACACCAGAATTGCTTGGAATTTAGACCATAAGGACCAAACCATCCAGCAACTCCTCTAGTGTGCTACGTGCTTTAGATTGCTCCAAACGGAAAAGGTAGGCTCCATGTTTACCTCACTCTACAAATGCTTTAAATAAAACCTGTTTACTTAGTTAAATTGTTGTTTGTTGTTCTTGGACTCCACCCGTCATTGCGAGAAACCACATCCTTTCCATCCCCTACGAATAAGTAGCCATTCCACTACTTATAATGTTTTATTTATAAAAAGTTGTGTCAAACTCTTTCGTGGCTGTTGCCTTCCCAGTGTATGGTGGTTGCTAACCAATTGTTGGATTACGGAGTTTGTTGCGGTGAGAAGCTGTCCGCCAGAGACATCTTCCCGAGGACGAGGATTGCGCTGGATCGGCGCTCCAGATTGATTATTATTCGCCAAACGCCAACTTAGTTATGTAAGTTAGAAATATACTGCTTTATGAGATATCTGTGGTTCTCATTCAACCCTTACACGGCTTTCCTTTCCCTCCATCCCGTGGTTAATTCTAAAGATTATAAATCACTAACTTGTTTGAAGCCCCCAAAAAAAATTATGATATAGTATGATTATTTACTGCCCCTAAGTCACTTTTCAGGAACTCTAGGGCGGTTAACCAGCGACCTCCCCATAGGAGATATGTAGAAAAACTTTCCCACATAAAAATAAAAACATCCTAGCGAAGTTAGGATGATCATTTAGATACCTCCGGCGAAAAGACAGAAAGAAAATCAAAAATTTTCAATGAGTCACTCTACCATAGTTTTTGGCTTCTAAATTAATGAGTTTAAAAATCATTTAAATAAACCGAGGCATGTTAGTTCATAACACATTATATAAATCGTTTTTGGATAATTGTCGGAAAGTTTTAAAAATAGAGTCCAATCCTTTATGCAAAGGATATTTTTAATAAGAGTGATTAATTAATTAATTTATTTATTAAGGGAGTGAGATACTTAAGCAATGATAATATAGAAAAATATTTTTTCGATACAATTGAAGAGGTTACTTTGAAATGTTTTTGATAGTGAACCTGTTGCAGGAACAAGCGGTGAAGAAAAAATATAATATAAATAATGAATTTCCATGAAAAAATATGCCATTAGACAGACTATTTTTAGTGTCAGAAGTGGGATTTTACAAACTTATTGCGAATTATGAGTATTAAATTAGTTATCATTGGCTTCTGGTTGGAAGCCAAACGCATTTGTTAATTGGGGAAGTTTGCGTGCAACGTCGAAAATTAGTAGTAGGCGTGGTGGTGAATTATGCCGATTTTCAAAGTTGAAGAAGTTTATGCAATAATTTGACAACGGTTTCCGGGTTGGCCTTCGGTGCGACGAAAGTGGCGCGCGGATGTGAGTAAGTGAAAATGGTGATACAGTGTTAAAAGGTTCTTAAGACTCATCACACGTTTCAGCAGTTTAGAAGATTAGGTTTATCATTTGAAACCTCAATTTGAGTAATTTTACTTCCCTTTCTTCACAGTGAAAGTACGAAAATTATTATTCGATACAATTGAAGAGATTCTTTGTAATGAACTTTTGTAAAAAGTTGAAAAAATCGAATTCTTAGCTGGGCAAAGCTAAGAACCAGTATCAATAGAGGTACCAGTAGAAGGTATTCTCCACTGATGCTGAGGCTCGACAGATTCATATGGATGTTAACAACACCACAGGAGAGCACGGAATATTTATTAAGAATCCTGTTATTATGACATTTGAAAAATCAAACTCGCCAGGAGCAAATTTTACAATTGGATGTACTACTAAAAGCACAATATGTGTTAATATGGTTGTTAACACCACAGGAGACCACGGAATATTTATTAAGAATCCTGTCATTTTAACTATTGAAAAGTCAAACTCGCCAAGAGCAAATTTTACAATTGGATGTACTACTAAAAGCACAATATCAACAGTTGAAAATCCTGATTATGTGTTATTGTGGTAGACACAATAAACGTGATTTAGTTATTCCTTAATAAACAATGTCAAATCTTTGTGTTTACTTATAAGTCTCAAACCTAATCATATAGTATAACTTTGAATTCCTTTTTTACTTTCATACCGCATAAAACTCTTTGACTACTAAATTCTTCGTAAAAAATTAAAAAAAAATCTTTTATAAATAAAAATTAACTTTTTTATACCATTAACGTGTTCTCCTCTTTTCGGTTACGAGTAAATTCCTAACTTTAATGCCTGTTTTCATCCTCGTTTCAATGGTATTCTGTCAAAATTTTCTTCGATGAGATTAACGAGATAAAGATGTCGACGAGATAGAAAGTCGTTGATCCAGCTTAATTGACGAAGACCTTCAAAACCAGGATTGAATGTTCTGCACAAGTTTGGGTTTCAGGCCTGTAAAAAGAAAGCGATGTACATCAGTAGAGACCCCTATTTTATGCAAAATGCATAATCGCATATGTCTCAGAATTGAATATTACTCGAAATACGTATTTGAAATACGTAAAAAGTTCAATGTTATCTGATCAGTAGGAAAATAATAATTAAAATAATAATAAAAATTAAATGAATGTAAATTTAAATATAATTCTGCAGAAACATCATGATTAATGATTTTTTAAATATTATAAAAATATTTTTCTCAGTAGGAAAAATATTCAAATATTTCCAACTTTTTCACGCCAACTTTAAGTCATATACAATACAAAGAAAGAAATGTCAGATTCTATAGAAAGTTATAAAAATAAGTTATTATTATTAAAAATAAGCTCCAGAAATTGAAAAAATGTACATTAATTCGAAAAGTTATTGATATTTTTATAAAACATTGAAATTTGACGTAATATTTATACCAATATTGAATATTTAAATTAAATAGTAAAATGAGTTAAAAAAAAGGGGAGAGATTAAACAATAATTTTTACGTGTAGAAAAGAAGAAAAAAATGTTTTTTTAAGGAAATTTTATATTTTTATTCATCTCTATATAATTATAATGTTCTATTTAGTCAATTTTCTAAATCTACACAAAAGGCATATTAATAATTATTGTTTTGTTTACAACGTGGACTAGAGGAACAGAATTATCTTAAAATAGATATTAACTTCTACACGTTTTTGTTAATGCAATCTACGAATTTTATAAGTCTATGTGAGATATAAATTTATAAAAACATTTTTTGGTTTTTTTTTTATCTTGAATTTTTAATGTAACTTGTATGTATTTAAGAATCTAAGCGAAGTACGTTAAAGTTTTTTTTGGCCCACAATATTGGAAAACAGAAATATCCTTTAATTTAATTTTGCTGATTTTTATATTTCTCAAAGTTGTGAACCAAAAAATGTTTTTATAAATCTATATTTCACATTGACTTATAAAATTCGTAGATTGTATTAAGGGAAGCGTGTAGAAGTTAAATCTCTATTTTAAGATAATTTTGTGTAGATTTAAAAAATTGACTGAAAAGAACATTTTTAATTAAAAAAGGGGTTAATTAATTAATTAATTAATTAAATTTTTAATTAAACTTGTTTTTATCAGCAATTTTTAAAGCAAAAATTGCTTAAATGTGCCTTTCCGCGAACTTGCCAGTTTGCCACTTCAAATCTTAATATTGTGGAATATTATAAAATGATAAAACTTGAATGCAAAGGTTATAGCAGCCACATGGCGTGATTGGTTTGTTTTTTTCTTCAGCAATATTTCTTCCCGCACATTGTGATTTTTAAGAAATTTATTGATCTAGATAATAAAATGCTAACAAAGCTTCCTAAAACCGAGGAATTGAGGGAGTAAATATATCTGACAAACGTAATTTGATTCTAAAAATGTATGAACATCCGAGAATTTTCGAGAACATTTTGTAGGTTACCTTTTCGAATGAACTTGAAATATAAAATTGCATTTTGCGAATGAGAATATCAAAATTGATATAAAAGACGATTCAAATATTCAAATATAACATAAATTTGTGGATTAGAATGTATTGAATCACTTACCATGACTTTATTTGAGTGAAGAGCCTTTCTTTCTTTGTGAAAAATGAAGATCGGAAGACGCCCAGGAAAAATCAAGAACATCGACGCATGTTCGATTAACTTTTTTTATTCAGCCAAATTTCAATATTAATGAAAACATTTGAGCTTAAAAATATTTTTAAACTTTTAGAATACTGAATTGAACTGAACATTACAATTTTTAGAGATAAAAAAGTGATAGAAACATTATGTTTTGCCGGTGATGCGTCACTTCTGAAGATAGGATAGGAGTAGAAATGGACGAAGACGAAGGACGCGCGTCGCGCCGGTTGGGAGAGGGAAACAGAAAACAGTTGAAATTGAAACAGGGTGACCAACTAGTTCGAGAAAAAAATCCCAATCAAGCGCTTGAAAAATCACTAAAATTCACTAAAAGTGAAAAATTGAAAATTTACTAAATTTTTACCAGATTTCATAATGTCAGACGCGCGAAATTCAAAGTATGACAGTTATTAGAATTATAAAAATTGTAAAATTAATTGTTAATTAATTATTAGTAATAATAATTATTATATTATATGGGCTGGGATCAGGGTTGTGCAGTGACGCGTCACTCGGATTTTTTGACTTATTATACATGGTTTTTTACTTATATAAATCACGTATTTTACGTAGAAAACCTCCCACTCTCAATGAATTTGGTGTTTTCGACGTAAAATACCTAGTAAATTACTGTAAAAAACCATATAATTTACCTTAGGTATTTTACTTACCCAACCGTGGCTGGAACGTTTAGAGTTCGAAAATTCTCGGTAATTTATGTTTTGTCCTTCTCTTTCCTATAGCGCCATCTTTGTCTAGAAAAAGACGTCGCTATAGGTAAGAGAAGGACAAAACATAAATTACCGAGAATTTTCGAACTCTAGGAACGCTTAGTTTATAATATAAAACAGATAAAACGTTTAAACGTCCCAACCTTGGTTTTCATTAGAATCTTGTGGAAACCAGGGTTGGGTCACCATGTTTACAATGCAAAACGGGAAAGAATCCTTGAAAATTATCACATTATTGTACAGTAATGTTCAACGATGCCTTCCTCTGTTTTGTAAAGACCCAACCCTGATTTCCATAAGATTTTAATGGAAAACAGGGTTGGGTCGTTACAAAACAGAGGAATGTATCGTTGAACATTACTGTACACTATGATTCATATATGCCTTCCTTCGTGGGCGTGTCAACCCAACCCTGGTTTCCATTTGAATCTTATGGAAACCAGAGTTGGGTTGACATGTTTGGGGGGAAGGCATACATGAATCTTACTGTACAAGGGCCCAAAAATCTTGGAAATCAATAAATTTTTCACTAAATACTGTGAAAAATCACTAATGGCCGATTTCTTCACCTCACTTATTCAAGAATTAGGTTATGTTTATTTTCTAAATATGTAAGCGCAGTCGTCATCTTGAAAACGTAAATTACATGTAAAAAAACTAGGGACGTAAATAACGTACGTAATTTACATGTAAAAAAACTACGTAATTTACCTAAGGTATATTACGTGCACAACCCTGCTAGGGATAGGGAACTAGGGAATTAGGTCTAGTTTCCGCTTCGGCGGGAAATTCTAATAATTCTATTGAATATCTTTGCTATTGGCTAATTGTTTGAAATACGCAAATTCCTTTTTCTGTTTCACGCATGTGCGGTAATTATGGAGGGAAAAAGGGATAAGTAAGAAATGAAAATTGCCAAATGGTGAAAACGTGTGAAAATCGATGATAGAAATGGAGTGATGATGACTCAGTTTCAGGAGCTTAATAGACTCAATAATACTAGCGAAATTGCATTAAAGCTCTTCCCTTCGACTCCTTGTTAATCAAGTTATGATAAGAAATGTAAGATATCCTTTTTGACCTTTTTCCTTATTTCACTGACAGATTTATTTAACACGAGGTCCGGCGACTTGTACACGAGCAGTGCCGGCTGAAAAAAATTGGGGCCCAGAGCTAATATATTTTTGAATCCTCTCTTTTTCACTCTTATCGAAAAAAAAAAAAACATTTATAGCTCTGTTGATGAATAAAATAGGAGATATTGTAATAGACGATTTACAAAATAGGTACCATTACAAACTAATAATAAATTGATGTATAATTATAAACTATAAAGTTGAAGTTATAAAAATAATTATAAAATAATATTATATAAAATATATAATATAATATATTATATTATATAATAGTTAAAAGAAGCCTTATGTCATAAAACTAGGAAAATGTGTGTCTTATATAGAATATAAAATATGGCTTCACTAGCTTTTTCCGACGGAATATTGCTAAAAAATTTAATCGTTTAATTTTATGAAAAAAGTACTAAAAGTAGACATTCTTGATTCCATACACATATTTATATTTTAAAAAGGAGTACTTCTATAAAAAGGGATAAAATATCCAATTGAAATATTTGTTATGTAAACCCATATCCAAGTGTTAAGCTCAAAATTCCATTCTCCATTTTACTCAACGAAAATTAGAGATAAATATTTTTTCGCTCTGTAGCACTAATCTCTTTTCCAATATAAGACTGCGTACAGAGCGAAAAAATATTTAGTTTCGATACTTTTTGCATAAAACGAAGAATTCAAAATCTAACTTCAAAATTGAATATTTTCATTTTACTTGAAAAAAAAAATTTGAATTAGATATTTCCTCGCTCTGTGTGTATAATTCCAGTTACAAATTAATTAGTTCTACAGAGGGAAATAATTTCAAATTTAATATTTGTTGAATAAAATGAAGAAATCGAATTTTTAGATTGAAACTTGGCTCCAACCCTCTTAAATCACTTTTTTTTTAGATAGGACCTTTTGAACTTTAATATACTCTAATGTAACATTCAATTCCTCTCATTTCAAATGATAAAAAAATGCCCAACGTTGAGGAAAGTTGCCTTAGTGGGATTCGAATTGGAAAATTGCGAATTTTTATCTGGAGCCTTAATTTTAAAGTCTGCTAATTTAAGGAACTTAAGGGCGTTGTACTCAAATGTTAAGCTCAAAATTCCATTCTCCATTTTACTCAACGAAAATTATAGATAAATATTTTTTCGCTCTGTACCGCTAATCCTTTTTCAAATGTAAGACTGCATACAGAGCGAAAAAATATTTGATTTCGATAATTTTTGCATAAAACGAAGAATTCAAAATCTGACTTCAAAATTGAATATTTTCATTTTACTTAAAAAATATTTGAATTAGATATTTTCTTGCTCTGTACGCATAATTTTAATTAAAAATTGATTAATTATACAGAGGGAAAAAATTCCAATCTTAATATTTGTTGAGTAAAATGAAGAAATCGAGTTTTTAGATTAAAACGTGGCTCCAACACCCTTAAGACTACCACTTGGATTCGGGAAAATTGACCTGTGTCCTATTTAAATGAAATTATTTCAAAACTTAATTAAATTAAAGAATTAAATTAAGTTTTGAAACAATTAGAGAAACTACCTAGAGTTTCTTATGATTTTTTTTTTGTTGCTACAATAAATTTATATTCTTAACTAATTACTTACATATACAAATCTTTATAATCTCAAGTACTAAACGTAAATGTAATATTAACCCAGAAAAACCAGTATGGAAATTACGCGTGCTCATTTAAAATCCTCTTGAGCAAATCTGCAAGTCATTGAAGACGAGTAAGAAAATCGACCATCCCACTTACTAAACAAAATTCTAATCCTGAAGATTTTAAAGAATTATAGAAACAAGAAGAACTTGCTTTTAGAGTTAGCAACAAAAAAAAAAAAAAAAAAACCTGACAAAGAAGTCAAAGATCAAGAAATATAAAATTCTTAAACCGTGAGGAATATAAATTATATTTCTGCCTTTCTTTCACTTTTTCGTTTTTCATCTACTAGATGAAAAACGAAGATAAAAAAGTGAAAGAAAGGCAGAAAGAGAGAGAAACTGTCTAGAGCTTCTTTAGTTCTTTTATATAAACCGGTGTGCCCTACTGCATAATTGCTGCTTCTTTAGCGCTCGGAAATACAAGTAAGACGACCACAGTCCATTCTCCTTTAGTCGTCGTTCAGATTCCTTTCGAGATTTATTGACTCTCTTCATTTCCTCTAAAGAATCAGAACCACGTGTCATATGGAAGCCTAACGCATTTCAAATTTAATTTCAAATTAATTGTGAGCACTCATCGATACAATTTTTAATTGAAGATTGTGGATTCGAATGTGCTGATTACAATGAAAAAATTGCTGATTTTGTGATTCTCAAATTTCAATCTAAAACGTCAGGTAAGTACTCCTTTTTTGGTGAGCAATTATCATAACTGAAGAATTGTAAGGATAATAAAAATCTAGTAATAAAATAATATATATAAAATTTTGAACAAAAACAATTTCAAATTTGAACTTTGAATGTTAAAAAGTTAAAAAAAATAATGAAAATGTGCATTTAAAAATCGCTTATAATTGAAAATTTTTTAATAATTATTTAAAATTTAGGAATTTAAGGGCGTTGGACCCAAGTGTTAAGCTCAAAATTCCATTCTCCATTTTACTCAACGAAAATTATAGATAAATATTTTTTCGCTCTGTAGCGCTAATCTTTTTTCAAATATAAGGCTGTGTACAGAGCGAAGAAATATTTAGTTTCGATACTTTTTACATAAAACGAAGAATTCAAAATCCAACTTCAAAATTAAATATTTTCATGTTAATGTAAAAATATTTGAACTAGATATTTTCTCGCTCTGTACGCATAATTCTAGTTAAAACTTGATTAATTCTAAAGAGGGAAAAAATTCCAAATTTAATATTTGTTGAGTAAAATGAAGAAATCGAATTTTTAGATTAGAACTGGGCTCCAACACCCTTGACAAATATTAAAATTTTAATTTTTTCCCTGTGTATAATTAATCAATTTTTAACTAGAATTATTCGCACAGAGCAAGAAAATATCTAATTCAAATATTTTTTAAGTAAAATTAAAATATTTAATTTTGAAGTTAGATTTTGAATTCTTCGTTTTATGTAAAATGTATCGAAATTAAATATTTTTTCGCTCTGTAGCGCTAATATTTTTTCAAATATAAGACTGCGTACAGAGCGAAAAAATATTTAATTTCGATACATTTCGCATAAAACGAAGAATTCAAAATCCAACTTCAAAATTAAATATTTTCATTTTATTTCATATTTGAATTAGATATTTTCTCGCTCTGTGCGCATAATTCTAATTAAAAATTGATTAATCCTACAAAGAGAAAAAATTCCAATTTTAATATTTGTTAAGTAAAATGAAGAAATCGAATTTTGAGATTAAAACTTGTTTCCAACACCTTTAAAATCTTAAAACTAAGCCTTTAAAAAATATTTTTAGTTGTAAGCTTTTGCAATTAAAAAATTCACAATTGTTTCAAAAATATCTTAAAACTGATAGTTGCAACAATTTTTTTAACATACCGTTTTTTAGGTAGAGAGAAAACACTGTTTCACTTAATATATTGAAACGTCTTAAGTGCACTGACTTTTCTGTGAATGTAAGATCAAGAGTCAGGGACTAGGTTTGAACACTAACTGCACTCAATTAAAATTCATGTAACATAAAAGAGTATCTAATAATGAAAAATTCTTCAAAATCTATCATTAGATAATTTTAATTCAAATTACATTAGTTCCAGTCCATTTTATTTAACTTCCTCTGTAAAAATTTGTTGATAATAAAATATTTTACCAAACAAAAGAATTTAAAGTATTTTTAAACTTATATCAAAAAAGTTAATTTTTTTTTCTTTTTCTAAACCGTTCATTATCAAATTATCTATGAATGATTCGATTAAATTTGAAAGTTTGTTCGAAACTATGTTAAGTCTCCAAGAATCGGATTGCAGGTAACTGTCGACCTACTTGTAAGAACGCAACAGTTAATCTTATTTTATTTTTTTGGTAAAATGACTTTCGTAATATGAGGCGTTGTTAACCCAATCAGATAGGGAAAGCAAATTTTATTCAAACATTATATTTAACTTTATAAAAAAAAAAACTTAAATTAAAAAACTCTTAAACAAAAGTGAATTTTTTAAATAAAATGATTAATATCCATCACATTTTTTTTCTTTCTGACACTTGTTAACATTGTATTTATTGATTTAAAAATAACCAGGGTTGCAAATAATTAATTACATCTGTAATTACGTTACTAGAATAATTAATAATTACATAGAAAAATTGTAATTATATTCAAAATAATATAATTAGAATATAAAATTGTAATTATAATAGAAATAATTAATAATTACAAAAGAAAATAGTAATTTATTAAATGTAATTATTAATTATTTCTATTATAATTACAATTCCTTTATGTATGTAATTAGTAATTAAAAATGGATAATTCATCATTTTTACAATCCTGAAAATAACTTGAATTTTTTATCTTACTTCCAATAAAACTATTTTTCAGAAAGGCTGGTAGCCATAAGAAAAATCCATGAGTTCTGAGAATTACCATGAGAAGATGGCAAGGGTCGAGGATTTTCATTTTCATCCTCGAAATTTGGTTGCCAATTTTTTCCAGAGGAGGTACATAATTTGTAAAATATTTAATATCGAAAATTTTATTTCAAAATAAAAATTTTCTCTCATTATATTTTGAATTATTTCATTTTATATATATAAAAAAAAAATATTTTTCAGAGCAATCAATAGGTAGCAGAGAAATATGGAAGGAATCAAAAAATGCATTAAATTTCGAAAACGAAAAATTTGCAGATGATAGGTCTTCATTTTCGTGGATTGGACCAAATGCTCTCGCCCGATCCTCGCTTTTAGAACGTCAAGAAAAATTGCAGTTCAACTGCGAATTAATTCCAGATAAAGAAACTCGACAGCAAATTCTCGATCCTGAAGAATTTCATAACATTTTGGTCGACGAACAACACAAGCTGCTCTACTGTTATGTTCCAAAAGTAAAAACTGAAATTTCATTTGCAGGGAGGCCACAAGATTCAATTTTTCAATTTCCCTGAATTTTCCCTGACTTTCAGACAACTTTCCCTGACAGAAAAATATTCAAAATGCGTATAAATTTTCAATAATAATACTATTGAAATTTTTTAAAAATTTCGTATATCACTTTAAATCTTGTGAAATTTAAAATCACTTCACAATATTTAACATTCGTAAAAATCTGTCAAATTTACAACTTTTGAAATCTCTTAAAACTCATTGAAATTTCCTGAAATTCCTAGAAAAATTTTTAAATTCTACGAAATCCCTTAAAATACGTAAAGAACTTAAAAAATTTTTGAAAACTTTTCAAAATTCCACAAAATCTCTTATAATTCTTAAAAGTTTCTTAAAATCCTTTATAATTCGCTGCAATTTTTTGAAATTCCCAGAAACATGTTTAAATATCTTAAAATTCCACTACAATATTTAAAATTCAATGAAATTCTTTAGAATTATTTTACAAAATCGTTTACAAATCAAAAATGACTTGAAATTTTTTTTAATTCTATGAGGACTATTAAAATTCCTGAAAATCATTTTTAAAATAGTAAAATTACTTAAAATTTTTACAAGCTTCTTAAAATCCTTTAGAATATCACGAAAAACTTTAAAATCACTTTAAAATAATTAAAATTTCTTAAAATTCTGACAAGTTTCTTGAAAACCTTTATAATTCCACAAAAACCTTTAAAATCCCTTAAAATACGTAAAGAACTTTAAAAATTTTTGAAAACTTTTCAAAATTCCTCAAAATCTTTAGAAAATCATAAAAATATCGTGAAATCCTGTAAAATTCCATAAGGAACATTAAAATCTCTTAAAATCACTTTAAAAAATCAAAATTTCTTTAAATTGTCACAAGCTTTTTAAAATTTTTTTAAATTCCACGAGAATATTTATAATTAATTAAAATCTCTTAAAATTCTTACAAGTTTCTTAAAATCCTTTATAATTCCACGAAAAACTTTAAAATCCCTTGTAATACGTAAAGAATATCAGAAATTTTTGAAAACTTTTCAAAATTCCACAAAATCTTTAGAAAATTATAAAAATTTCGTGAAATCCTTTAAAATTTCATGAGGAACATTAAAATCTCTTAAAATCACTTAAAATCAATTTTAAAGGCAAAGTTTAAATAATTTGAACTTTTTTATTTTTTATACGAAAATAAATAAAATAATAATGAATAATAATTTTTATTTTAATAAAATGAAAAACTCTCGTATGGATTTACCGATATCTTGAATACTTGAAAAAATAAAAAAAAATTCTAAATAGCTCAAAAATTTCTCTATAATTTTTTTTTAATACGGTACGTCATTCTACGTCGAAAATAATTCTATAAAAAAAATCAACAACTTTTAGCCATTTACATTTAAACGAGTTGAAATTTCGGTGGTGTCTCTTCTTAAATAAATTATAAAAGTTATACATGTAATAAGACAAAAATAACATAGTTAACATAAATGACAATGTCTTTTCCCTGACAACTATTCGCATTTCCCTGATTTTCCAGAAAAACTTTCTTTTCCCTGACATCCCTGACATGTGGCCACCCTGATTCGTCAAGTATTTCATAAGAATAATACTTACATAATTTAATGAGAATAAAAAAACAAATAAATATATTTGTCTAGGTAGCCTGTACAAATTGGAAACGAGTGTTGATGATAATATCAGGAAAGTGGAATGGCAATGATCCTCTTGAAATTCCAGCCGACCAAGCTCATGCCTCTGGAATTGAAAGACTCAGCAATTATACGTTATCAGAAATTGAAAATAAATTAATTAATTATGATAAACTTATAGTCGTAAGGCATCCTTTAGAAAGGCTTCTTTCGGCTTATAGAAACAAATTGGAAGCCAGGCATCAGAAAAGCTCGAAATATTTCCAAGAGCGATTTGGAAGGAAAATAATCAAAGTAAGAAAACTATTATATTAAGATTAAAATATTAATTAAAATTGAAATATATACTTTTAGAAACTAATTTAATTTAGGAACTAAATTAAAATTATATTTTACACAGAAATTTAGAACAAATGCAACGAAGGAAGCTTTAAGCAAAGGAGATGACGTCACTTTTGGGGAATTTGTAGATTATATAACAGAAAAAAAGGAGAATGGAATCCAAAATGAGCATTGGAAGCCTTTTTCTGATTTGTGCCATCCCTGTATAGTTAATTATAATCTCGTCAGTAAATACGAGAGTCTGGTAGAGGATGCAACTGAAATTTTGGAAAGAATAGGAGCCGAATCAGTATCGTAAGATCTTAAAAAATTCTTGAAATAAATATTTTCTTTTTTTTTTTTTTTTGAACAAATAAAATAATATTTAAATAAATTTCAGATTCCCAGCAAGGCTTTCGAAAAATGAACCGACTTCGAAAAAACTGGACGAGTATTATTCGACTTTAAGTTTCAAGCAACTTCGAAAACTTGCAGACTTATACAAATTAGACTTGAAGCTCTTCGATTATTCTCTGGAGGAGATTTTGGGATTCTCGATAGCATAATTTTGCAGAATCCTTGACCTCAATGAATGTGATATGTTTTATTGAATTAAAAATAGATTATATTAATTAGAACTATAAATAAAATTATCATCTGTAAAAAAATAAATCTATTGAGAGTTAACAGAAAGTTTAATAAAATCGTATGATTGTACACTGGTTGGATATGGTGATTACAAATGAAAACTCGGTGCTGAATTAAACATCAAAAATTAAAACTAGAATTGAGGAGGAAGCGAGTAAAAAGCAATACATACGTAAATTCTGAAAAAGTACATTATTACATTAAACATGTATTTCACTTCTTACTGCTTCGTCCTCAATTAGAAGCGCAATTTATTTAAAAATTAAAATCTAAACTGAATTTCTATCATAAATAAAGTTTTAAGTCTCTGTGACGTATAAATTAAACATAACTCACACTGCAAACATTCAGTGTTTTATAAACCTTCTTTTAAATAAAAATTTGAATTCAGGATTGCAAATGCAATCACGACGAGGAAATTTACTATAGTTCATAAATTCCGATTCTCTAACCACGATGCAAATTGGTATTATTTCTCATTCGATAAACATATAAACCTCCTTCATACTCCTCTAGATTGATCTGAAGAATGATGACGCAAAAGTGACTAATAGTCACCAAGATGCATTAATTATTAAATATTACGTTGGCCTCGAAATCCAAGAATATTACAATGAATACATATTAATACTGCTTCACAGAATGTTTAACTCGATGAAATACTATATAAAGATAGGACGTAACAATTTTTGGAAATTATTAATTGAATCATTTAGTCACATTTTATATGAAGATAATAATTCAGAGATAAATTATTAAGTAGTAAAATTTTTTAAATTATAATTCGAACTCTAGAAAACTTCGCAAAGTTACATTTTTGTTAGAGATAATACTCAAATAAAAGTATAAATTATCGTTAGAATGTTGGCAACATTTCGAAAGTGTACGTTAATACAATTTTATGAGATTTATCTGCGAATAACAGCGCACATGGTATAATTCTAAATTAGGAAATTATGAATAGTTATTAAGTAATAAAATTTTTTTTAATTGTAATTCGAACTCTAGAAAACTTCGCAAAGTTACGTTTTAGTTAAAGATAATACTCAAATAAAAGTATAAATTATCGTTAGAATGTTGGTGACATTCGAAGATGAAACAAGTTACATCGTACAAAAAGTAACGCTAAGGAAAGTTAATTTCGGCTTTTAGCCGACAGATAGAAGTTAAAAATATTTTACAAGTGAATATTATGAATATATTATGAAAGTAAATAAACATTGATAAATGTTTATGGTCAAAACGCTTCGTCATTCAACTTTTGAGTGCTCCTTAAGAGAAAGCAAGAAGCTAGACTTCTTTGTTTTATTATTAATATATTATATAATAATTAATATATATTGTAAGAAAATGTGTAACGCTAAAAAAAGATAATTTCGGCTTTTAGACGACAGATAGAAGTTAAAAATATTTTACAAGTGAATATTATGAATATATTATGAAAATAGATAAACAATGATAAATGTTTATAAATCGAAACGCTTCGTCATTCAACTTTTGAGTGCTCCTTAAGGGAAAGCAAGAAGCTAGACTTCTTTGTTTTATTATTAATATATTATATAATAATTAATATATATATTGTAAGAAAATGTGTAACACTAAGGAAAGATAATTTCGGCTTTTAGCCGACAGATAGAAGTTGAAAATATTTTACAAGTGAATATTATGGCAACTGCTGATTCTCCAATGTGATGAATTTACTTTAATTTGTTTTTAACAAATTACTTTTTTTTTATATATACAAAACTTTTGATCCATGAAATTTGATAAACATTGAGAAAAAGTTTATCGTCAAAACGCTTCGTCATTCAATATTTAAGTGCTACAAAATTAGTCGTAGAATGACCCTTTCTACACCGGTCACTAGATTCATGAAGTCTAAAAATGAGCTTTTAGCAGATAAATAGTTATTAAAATACTATCCTTTAAACGCATAGTGATCACTGGTTCTCCAAAATTTAATTTTAACAATATATAAATTAATAGAAGTGATTAATAGGAGCATGAATGGAGCCCTAGAATGAATATAATATTTCAAAACTAAATAAAAATTTCTTTTATTGCGTATTGGAAAGCGTCAGAAATAGAGTTTAAGGAATCAACGATTAAGTTGAATAACTGTTGGGATAACTTATCAGCTTTTTAGCTAATAGATAGAGGAAAATGATGAATGCATTAGTTAATAGAAAGTAGGGTAAATTAAAAAGTTGATAAAAATACTTTCCACTTTTGTTGACTAAACGCTTCGTCATTCAATATTTGAGCCAGGAAGTCTTTCAAAATGAGCTTTCAGCAGATAAATAAAGATATCGACCTACTATTATACAAATCGCATAGTGACAGCTGATTCTCCAAGTGGAGGTTTATATAAATTAAACAAGTAATTAATTTTATGAAAAAATGAAGTCTTTAAAATGAGCTTTTAGCAAATAGAAAATCGATATGATCGACCTACTATTGTACAAATCACATAGTGGCCGCTGGTTCTCCAGCACATGAAACTTTTGTCCACATTATTAAATCACTTCTAAAAATTGTTTTAGTAATGATTCATTGAAAATTATATCAGTTTTTAGCTAATAGATAGAGGAGATCAACAAATATTTGTTTGGGGAATCATATAGTGACCGCTGGTTCTTCAATTTATGAACATCAATTGATGTAATTGCATCAAATCTCATAGTGACTATTGTTTAGGGGATAGATGACTTCCTTCTAAATGTCACATAGAGATCAAAATACTATTATTTAAATCACATAGTGGCCGCTGATTCAGTATTGATTCATTGAAAATGATATTAGTTTTCAACCAATAGATAGCGAAGATCAACAAATATTTATTTGGGGAATCACATAGTGACCGCTGGTTCTTCAATCTATGAACATCATGTTGTAATTGCATCAAATCTCATAGTGACTGTTGATTCTCCAGTGACTCTTGAGCCTTATTGATTGTTTTTGAATGGTGCTGTACATAATACACAGCGCTGCACAATAGTTAGTTATATTTTATCTGGATAAACAATTTTGTTTACCGTTCTTTAAATTTTATATTGTTGTAAGTTGCGGCTTACCAACTACTATTGTAACTTTTAGGCCACTCCTGGTACACAATGAATGAGGAAATTTGGCTCACATGATGTGCAGATAGAATTGATGGAGATTTTCGCCATATCTAAACAAAATATCAAAAATAATGAAATATATGTTCGACTATAATTAGTTTCGATAGCGGGAATGATAATTATAAAATAACTTTTCAACTTTGGTCCTCGAATGTTAAAAAAAAAGACTAAATTAATTTCCAAGTCATAACGTACATTTTTCAAACAACGACGCTCAGATTGCGCATCATTTTCAATCAATAAGATGCATTCCAAAAGACTTTATTTTCAATAAAAATTCCTTCAAATCATTATCGGCAACTAATTCAATTAATTTATCAAAAGCAGAATAAAAATGTCAATTATTAGCGTTTTATGATTAATAATTAATTGGAAATGAAGAAGCCGCAAGACCTAACCAAAAATTTACACGCATCCATAATTCTAGAATTACTAATTACCAGTTACTTTACTTCAACGAATATAAAACGTATAATACGAAATAATCAGCTCTTGTTTTAATGTACAGTTTTTCGCATTTCATTCAATTATTAACATATAAAAAAGTAAAATACTACTTACCAATTTGCAGAGAACTAAAAGCAAGCGTGTGAAAGCGTCTCGAACAGAAAGCAAAGTAGAAAGAGGTGAAGAGAAACTCGACTCTCGAAGGCTCGAAGCATCCAGAAAGCCAAGCGGTGAGTCAGCACCAGGGTTGAGAAGTGAGGTACATTCGAGGTTTTTTACTTATATACTTATACATGGTTTTCTACTTATGCAAATTACGTATTATATATAGAAAAAC
>CAJFCP010000152.1:369778-411473 GCA_904066005.1 Synergus itoensis | reverse complement strand
CTCAAAAAAATTCTACAAAATTTTTTGAAAATTAGAAAAATATCTTTAAATTCCTTAAAATTATTAGAAATCTCACAAAATACCATGAAATTCTTTAAAATTTCACAAATTCTTTATAAAACTCATAAAAAATCTCTCAAATTCTCTTAAACTGCCTTAAAATCCTTTAAAATTTCACGAAATCCTTAAAAATCCACAAAATCTTTTAAAAATCAGAAAAACCTCTTGAAATTCCTAAAAATTTGACGATAACTTTTCAAATCCTTTTAAATTCTAGGAAATCTCTTGAGTCCTAAAAATCTTTTGAAGTCCCTCAATAAAATTACCCGACAAAGTTTAAGATCCTTCAAAATCTATACAATGTTTTTAAAATTATAAAAATCTCCTCAAATTCGTTAAAATTCGTGAAAATCCCTTAAAATTCGTAGAAACTTTTAGAAATTCCTTAAAATTCTGCGATAATATTCCCTTTTTTAAAATTCAATAAAATTATTATAAATCTCATAAAATTCCAAGCAATCCTTTAATATTTCACAAAACCTTTTATAAATCATGAAAATCATTTGAATTATCTTAACATCATTTAAAAATCGTCAAAATTTCTTACAATACGTTAAAATCTCTGAAAAAATCCTCGAAATTGCACGAAAAATTTTTAAATTCCTTAAAACCCTAGAAACTGTTCGAAATCTCTTAAAATTTCATACAAAACCCTCCAAATCCCTTAAAATTCGTTGAAATATCTTATAAAATTCCTCCAAATTTTAAGACATTCAAAATCCATTAAAATCATTAAGAAATTCTAAAATTCTTTTGAATTTAGTCAAAATTACTCGAAAATCATCAAAATCCTTTAAAATTCTTAGAAACCTTTTGAAATTCCTCTTTAAAAAACTGGTGTAAAAATGTCTCGAAAATCTGGCATACAAAATACAATGTTGTTGCAAATCTGACTGGTCTTTGAATGACGTGAAGTTATAAGAAGGAATACAAATTTATTGATTTACTAGTAAAATAAATGAGCACGATCTCCACTTTAAACAATTTTTTTTCGGAAAAGTGCGTTTTTTATTTTATTTTGAAAAAGCATATTCAGAATAAGTGAAACTTGTAAAGAGTTCTGAGATTGTAAAAATACAGGACTGCCTTTTACTAAAGAAATTATTTTGTAATATACGACATAGAATTTTATAATATACGACAAAGAAATTTGCTTGATGAAAAACGTGTAAGGTTCTCTTTATGTCGAGTGAAATTCAAAAAAATTAATTTAGAGAGCATCAACAAAACTCGAAGACGAAGATATATCTTACGAGTATATACCCTATATGTGAACAAAGAAGTTTTTATGGTACCGGGTCATGAAACGTAGGTCTGGAAAGTAACGACCCAGACTCGTGATATTGCGAGATGTCAGATAATGTTTTAGAGGGAAGATTATTGTGTTCGCAATGAACGAAATATATATATAAAGGTGTTACAAAAAAAGTGCCACTGAAAGAAGGGGCAGAAAAGGCTCATCATGCCAGGACGGCTTTCATAAACCTTTATGGAAAATCGATCGACTATCGTTCGGGCATCAAACTCTGGCAAAGAGGATAAGGAGAGTCTGAGAGAGAAGCAGAAAGGAAAAAAGGAAAAAAAAATCACGAGAGGGTGTCAGAGAAAAAACGGGGTGCAGACAGAATTGCCTTATCTACATAGCGTGACTTCAAGTAAAATACGACATTCTAACTAACATGAATGTAATGTTAACATGCAGTTACAACTATAAATTAATTTCAAGAAAAACACGCTTTAAATACGAAAAAAAAAATTAATGTTATTCAAAATGAAATTTTGGAACATGTAATTTCTTCTAGATTTTCATTAATTAGATTTTAGATTCATCAGGTGCATTTACTAATTACTGAGACGACTTTTCATAACAAATCTCGGTGTTTTACAATGTTTTTATCTCATTCTGAAATTCCTGACACATTCTTGCCTTGGGGGATAAAGCACACAAATACGATAGAATATACTGAAGTTGGAGTTTTCTTTATCAAATAAATCTACGTATGCTGTCAGTCACTCAGACAAATATTTATCAAATCAAAGGAAAGATTTATATACCTAACATAATTATGATTATATCATGTCTAATTAGTTTGATATGTTACATATTTTTTCCACTTTGTAATTTAAATTACAAGAATGAAATATTAACTTGCAACTCTATAGATCTTTTTCCATTAATATCGTAATAAATCAAAAGAAGTTCTGAAATATTATTTACGAGTTCGTTTCCTAGAATATTGGACCGGTCTTTCAACTTTGAGAACCACAATCCGGTTAGCATCCATGAGAGAGATCTGCAGATCTTTAAAAAGACTTGATTAAATGCAGCAATCAAGGTTTCCTGAAATTGCGCAAATTAAATTTAAGGATTTTATTCGCTCGAATGAATGAATGCTTTAAAGATTAATGAATTATTGGTGCAATCAGACTAATGTTAAACATTAAAAGGTTTCAGTTAAAAGAGCCTTAAAAGAAAATTAGAATCTTGGGACATATAATTTGTATTTTACATATTTATAGGAACCTCCCTAATAATTGTCTTAAATATTTTTTTTTTTATTTCTAAATAATTTTTTTTTCTACTTTTTAGGAGTGAAGAGTCGTACAACATTTACACGGGATCGATGCCTTGGTTGAGGATACCCTTTTCTCAAGAAGAAAGAAGGCAAAAATTAGCAAGGGCTCTGGACGTTCAAGCAATTCCTACGTTAGTGATCCTCGACCCTCGAGATAACATAATCACCCTCGAAGGTCGAGCAGAACTCTTAGAGGATCCTGAGGGTTTGGTAATAAAATTTCCCTAAAACAAATTTTATTAAAACTTTCACCACTCTTTTTTATATCAGAAAATTACATCCGTGTGATAAATAACTAAAAAAAATTCTATTTAGCATATCAATCTTATTTATCATTACTAATCGTGAAGATTCATTTAAATTAAAAGTATATTATTTTTTTTCATCCTTGAATTATAATTATCCTCATTAGAGAATTCTACCTTATTTTATCATTTCTGTCATCTGTATCGATCCACATTTTCCTTAGCTGTAATTAATTAAGTGAAAGATTCAAGAAGAGATTATTTATTAAAATTGAATTTAATTTAAGAATTTTCCATGGACGAGTCGCCTTGTGAATATTTTAACAGAAAAATACGCAACTTCCTTGCATGATGCACCAGCTATTATTCTCTTCGTTGGTAAGTTGAATTAAATATAACAATTTAAAGATTTTTTAGACAATTTAAGACACTGTTCTTATTTTTTTAATCTTTTTTTTTTCAGAGGGTGAAGACTGTGAAATTCAATTTGGAGAGACTGTTTTACTGCCAGCCGCTGATGCTTACAGGAGAGACAGACCAGATTATGATCCAAATTTCGATGATCTTGATGATATGCTACAATTTTATATCGCACTCGACGTAAGCTTTTATATAAAAATTATTTGAGCGTTTAAATTGTAATACAAATCACTTTTAATCTCTCACATGTCCGTTTGGACGCATGGAATGGTTTGAGGCTTCCCCTTCGATCACCTAAGATAAGCAACGCTTGGCTTGGTTATATTCGGATGGAAGCCGTCACTCTAGAAAGAGTGTAATTGTCAAATAAAATAAATCATAAAAATAAATCGTAAAAATAAATGTTCGATTTTATCTGATAATCAATTAGATAATCGTTAAGGGCGTTGGAACCCAATGTTAAGCTCAAAATTCCATTCTCCATTTTAATCAACGAAAATTATAGATAAATATTTTTTCGCTCTGAAGCGCTAATCTTTTTTCAAATATAAGACTGTGTACAGAGCGAAAAAATATTTAATTTCGATGCTTTTTGCATAAAACAAGGAATTCCAAATCTGACTTCAAAATTGAATATTTTCATTTTACATATAATACATAAAAAACATTTGAATTAAATATTTTATCGCTCTATACTCATAATTCTAGTTAACAATTTATTAATTCTACAGAGGGAAAAAATTCCAAATTTAATATTTGTTGAGTAAAATGAAGAAATCGAATTTTTAGATTAGAACTTGGTTTTAACACCCTTAACAGAAGGTTTCTGAAAAATCTTAATTCTTTGCATCTGGAATCGGAATTGCGGTTTTAACGTTATCGGAAATCCTCCAATATATGGACAATATTAATGCTCCCTCTTAATTGACTCAACCATTAATAGTAACGGCACATCTGTAATTGATAAATTCCTCGAGAGCTTCCAATTACTGAAATGTTGATTGTTTCCATCGATTAGACTGAGTTAATTAAACCATTCCGAAATTGTATAACTCGATATTTATCTTTAATGATTTATTTATTTGATGATTTAGTAAAAATATCTTTTATAGAAAAATCCTATTTTATTTCGCAATCTACTTCACTTTCAGACTTGCAGTAATTTTTTGGCAAGTACTCATTAATCGTTTTCTATTTTTTAAATTAATTCTTTGTTTGAAGAGATTCATCTGTTTTGAATTTAATACAAATTTGAAAATTTCTTTTTTAGTGCGAGACTTCTGACATTCTTCGGGAGTTTGTCGGCCTGGACGACGCAGTCCCGCTTCTCACGGCAATCGACATTCCCAGAGGAGTCTACGCCGTCATGGAAGACGGAGCTGAAATCACGGTCGATTCCGTCCAACAATTTGTGGATCGATATCGCAATAATAAACTTCCCACGAATAAAATTGCTGCAGTGCACAAATCAACTCGACCGGAGAAAATAAAAAACTAATCGAGACGAAACAAAATCAATTTTCCAGAAGTTCTTTCCTAGAACTCGAAAATGTGATGAAAACTTCTATGTGTGATGTAAAACGTGTATAAAATTTTTTATAAGTAATCCCCTAGAGCACAGAATTATGTACCATATAGATGAAGTAGCAGTGATATTTAATAAATTAATGTTGAGTAGATTTGCCAGATAAAAGTGATCTTTTATACCTCCGACCCAAATATTGAAATAAAAACTAAAATTTAACGCAAAATTAGAAGTAGCGTCACTTACAATAATCGCGTTTATTTAAGATAGAAAGGTTTATCAGCAATCGCTATGGAGACAATTTCATTATTATTTCCCTATTATGTGTCAATGCACTTCTTATCGTTCAACAATTGTATGTCTCGGGGTATAAAAATATCATCTTCAAAGCAATCGCATATATATAGAATTAAGTTTTATATTCAATAGAACTGACTTGTTCTTGTTCTACTCAGCAGAATTTGCGATTCATTTTCTGATTTTCACAATTTGTCGGATGTAAGACTTGAGGTCATAAATTCAGAAAAGTAATTATAAGATTTGTAGATTTCTTACCCTCTTTGCAAATTTACATATCAAATCAAAATTTTTAAATAACCCTCGCCTTTAAATAAAATATAATGTCAGTGGCATGGTTTATCAAAAAAACACATTTTTCAGGCCTCTGAATACAATGTAAACAAGGGCAAATCCTTCATTAAAAACATACTATTTTATATAAACTGTATGTACACAAATTAGGATTTTTATTTATATACTAGCAATAAAGTGACTAACCTTGAGTTTTTTGTTCCATCCTTGAAAAAAGTACTAGAAATATAAAAAAATTGTACAGTATATACAGTTATACATTTTAGAAAAATTCTTATTTTTTTATAAATTCGAAAATGAATATAGAAACGTAAGAATTATTTTGTTTTAAATTTTGATTTTTTGGGCTTCCCTATTTTTCTGCTTAAAATCTTGCCAAGAATTAATATCAGCATTTCGGATTATACATATATAAGTTAATGAAAAAATATTTATACATCTAATGCTTAATTTTAAATAAACGCGGGAAACTCACACCATTTTGAGATTGGCAACATTGCCAATTTGAATTCTGGTCCTTATTTAATATAACAAAGATATAAATAACTTTCAAGAATAATGAAGATTTATTTTGAGTAAAATCTTATGAATTATATAAATAATGCTGACAAATACTGCATTTAAAAAAACGAGAGAAATGAGAAACCATTTTGAAGTTGGCAACATTGGCAATTTGAATTTTCTATTTAAATTCTAAAGTTTGTTTATATCTAAAAAATGTTATTTTAGTATTAATTAAATACTATTTTAAGTAATTTCAATTATAAAACTCATATTCTTTTTATTTTACATTATTTTTCAGGTTTTTAGGTATAGTTTTCAGCAGAAGAGTTCATTTTTCATTTCAAATTGTGGCGCCATTTCAAACCTAAAGGTCAGTTTACATTTGTATTTTGACAGCTACCTGTAGTTGATTGTGAACTTACCCTAAACATTCCAATATGGCGTCAAGCATGTCAGACTTTGTCAGATGTCAGTTGTCAAATGTCTCAGTAATGTCATTGTAAAACGTGTAAAAATATATGACAGATCACGTGACGTTGTAATATTATTGAGGAAGGATTATTCTAGTAAAAACTAAGTGATTAACTCTAGCAGAAAAACCTGATTAAGACAGGTAATCAGGAAGATGAAATAAAAGCCATGAACTTTTTGTTCCGTGGGGTACAAAAACTTTTGTGTGAGTGACATTATACCATGGCTTCAGAAGATGACATAAGCTGGTATCACGAAAACCTCTCTCGAGAAGATGCTGAAAATTTACTAAAAAATGGTATGATAATTTAAGGTTAAAAGTATTTTAAATTCAGACTTTATGAGGTCTTAAAGTTTGATTGAAAATCTTTTTAATCAAAGCTTTGTTTCCATTTGGAAGGGGAGTTTCTTTGTTACTTATTCAACAAGAATTATTTTAAATTTACGTATTATTGTAGGGGAAATCCTCTTAAATTATTATCAGATCCTATTTTAAAGTGACTTAGAATATATTTTTATTCTTTTTACACTGCTTTATAAATGTTTTCATATTTTTGAGGTTATATTTTTTCAAGAACAATAACATTTATAAATTATTGAAGACAGCATATTTTTTAAAAGTTTATTTAAATTCTGAATGGTTCTAATTGTATAATATATTATTAATCCTTCTAATCACGTGCTGAACGTGTTTCAAAGGTTCGTTAGGTATGAGGCATTTGTAAAGTATACGTATATAACATAGAAATATTTATGATTCTTTAGACATGAATCGAATTTATTGAATATATCATTTTTTAAAATTCCTACACGCTATTCTGCATTTGGTGTACAAAGTTTATTGCAACTATATGAATATATTAATTAAACCTCCAAATTATTCTTTAAAGTTTGAGTATAAATGTTTTCTGCAGCTAGAAACTTAGTTATGGTTAATATTTCTTTTGTAGATGAACGTGGAAACGGAACATTTTTAGTCAGAGAAAGTAGTTCTTCGTCAGGAGATTATGTTTTATCTGCTCTCCATGAAGGAGAAGTAATACACTACCAGATTAGAAAGCATGGAGAAGATGCCTTCTTTTCAATAGGTAAAGGTATAATCGTCTCGATGTCCTTCTCAAAATACTAATCGTTATCCAAAGTAGCTTTATCCTTAATTCGATTTTTTTATAAGTTATGTTTAATTGGCAAAACTTCAATGAAATTATTTTATTTTTTTCTGCAGGCGATGAAACTACTATTCATGGATTGGACACTCTCATAGAATATTATCAGGAAGATAATCATGGGTTAGAAATCAAATTGAAGGCCCCAATAAAAGGTGTCCCTCCACCTCACGATGCGAGGAGACACGGTCGAACAAATTTATTGCACAGAGCGACAATTCAAGTATGAATTTAATCAGTTCTCTATTTCAGTTGCTTTTATAATTTTTTATAATGTTAAATATCCATAATTAAATTTAAATTAATTTTATTAATTTAAATTAATTATTTCTACAGCAAAACTACACAATCGTCTCTGAATTGTTGAAATGTGGATACAGGAGTTTGGAGGCGAAAAACCAACTCGGACAAACTGCTGTTCATTTGGCAGCAAAGGAAGGAGCAGATGAAATTCTGAAAAAACTCATTCAGAGTAAAGCGAGTGTCAACTGCCGAGATTCGGCTGGTTATACTCCCCTTCATGTAAGTTTTTTAAATAGTTATTTACTACATATTCGAAAAAATTTTTATCATATTATGAGTAATTAATAAATAGAGAAATGATTGTCTTGTTTCAAAGCTGCTTTTTAGTGAAAATTTAAACAGGTAATGAAAATCCTAACGCATAAAATTTAAATCTTCGATTAATTTAATCTTTGAAAAAAGATTTAATGATGATAATTGTATTTTTCAGTATGCCTGCCAAAGCAATTTACCAAACACTGTGAGAATCCTCATTTTGGGTGGAGCAAATGTTCAAGCGCGCCATACAGAAACTGGTAAAATATTTCGATATATTCTAATTGTTGAGCAAATACAAAATTTAGAGTAAATAATGTTATTGGAAAAACTAGTATTAGTTTATTCTAGAGAATCAATTGAAGGGTCACTGGAAAAAACAATCATTGTCACTTTTTGAAAAAATGATAATTTTTGTTTCAGGCATGGTTCCCTTGCACGAAGCTGCAAGCAGAGGATATAAAGAAGTAATTGAAGTTCTTCTTTCCTTAAACGCACCAGTAAATCCAAGAACTTTGGCAGACGACGTTCCTGCCGATCTTGCTAAACGAAACGGCCATTCAGAATGTGAAAAATTTTTAAGTAAGCAATACAAAATTACAGTAACTATATTTTTTTTTCAAATTAGGTCTAATCTTTTAATCGATTTTGTTTTGTTTAAAATCGTCTTTTTGTAGGAAACTATCAACCACCTCCTCCAAAAGAAAAACTGAGTGATTGGTATCATGGAACTTTGGATAGAGGAGAAGCAATTCGCCTTTTGCATGAATGTGGCAGTATCGATGGTTCGTTTTTAGTTCGATTGAGTTACAGACATGGTGGAATGTACGTTCTTTCTGTTATGCATCATAAGCAGGCATATCATTTCCAAATACAGAAAAAGGTACGGATTAAAATTCGCAAAACTGTTTTTAAAAACGAACAAAGTTGATAATTTTTTTTTAGGGATTACTTTTGTTTATTGACAATGGACCTTATCTTTCATCTTTGGAACACGTTGTGGAGTATTATCGTAGCATACCAGATGGACTTCCTTGTCCTTTACTTCACCCAATTAAACCTGGACCAAAACCACCAATTCCTGAAATGCCGCCTTCAATTTTCAATGGGGTTAGTATCGAAAAGATTTTAAATTAAAAGTTAGGTTTAAATGTAGATAAATGCTACATTTTTTATTTTTCAGAGTACTCTTAGAAAGAAAAAAGAGGCAAGTGGAAGAAAAGGTCTTTCAGATTCTGTTATGAGTCAGACTTTACCAACTCGTAGTCAACATACTAGTAGTTCTCTTCAATCAACTGACTCTGGCAATGTAAATATTCCACAAACGGCAGTTTCCACATTGCCTAGACGATCTTCGTTAGGGACAATTGCAGCAAAAACTGAAGCTGCGACTAATTATAAAGGTTTTTATCTTTTTTAATTCTAATAAGAATGATTTATTTATTTGTTATGACATTTGTGTAGATCATCATCATTTAATTTTTTTTATCAGCATTTACTTTATAAATTAATTATTAATTAAACGATATAAAAAGTATGTTTACAATCTTTCAGTTTACGTCATTCATTCTGTATTTTTCCAATCCAAAATAGAATTTAATGGAAAATTAATTGAATCCTAGATCTTCATTAAATTTAATTTTATCATACAATTTTATAATGATTTCAGGCTTCATTCCGGTAGACAAACTTGTCTTGGGAGAAGTTTTAGGCGAAGGAGAATTTGGTGCTGTTTATGAAGGCGTCTATAAATCTTCTCCTGAAGTCAATGAACCGGTAGCAATTAAAACTCTCCGTGATTCCTATAACAATGCAACCCGAGAGGAATTTTTAAGAGAGGCACGTCTGATGTTGACTCTCGAACATCATTGCATTGTCAAACTAATTGGTTTCTCTGAAGGTCCACCTTTATTAATGGTAAAAAGAATACCTTTCAATCACGTAAATAAATAAGAATTATAATAATTCCATTAAATAATTATAATTTTTATTTTAACTTTTAAATTAGGTTCAGGAATTAGTATCTTTGGGATCAATGCTCGCATATCTGCTCGAATTTCCGGACAGAGTTAGTCCTCATTATGAACTGAAATTATGGGCCTCGCAAATTGCTTGTGGTAAAAATATCTTATTAAATACATGTTATTCTTAATTCAACAATATCTAATTTTGAATTCAATTTTCTAGGTATGAATTATTTAGACAAAATGCGACTCGTTCACAGAGACTTGGCAGCTAGGAACATTTTATTGGCTTCTCGAAATCAAGCCAAAATCAGCGATTTTGGATTGTCGAGAACTTTCGGCTCAAATGATTATTATAAAGCAACCGCTGGCGGAAAATGGCCAATTAAATGGTACTCTAACTTTATTTGTTTTTGAATAACTATTTATTGCATTTTCTATATTGATTTGACTTTCATTCTGAATTTTATTTTTTGATACTCTGTGTGTGTCGAAAAATACGGTTCGATACATGAGCGAGTATATGATTTTAGCCTTGTGTGACCTTTTCACACAAGGCTAAAATTAAATTCGCGCACTAGTATCGAAATGTAATGTTATCATTTAGGTACGCCCCCGAATCTTATAATTTCGGTAATTTTACACACGCAAGTGACGTTTGGAGTTATGGAGTAACTCTTTGGGAAATGTTCTCCTATGGAGAACAACCTTATGGAGATCGACGTGGTGTTGACGTAAGTTTATATACTCTAAAGAATAAAACATTAAATTAAAAAATAAAATAAAGGATTGACTGATTAATTTACCCAAATTTTCGGACCAGGTTATCCAATTAGTAGAAAAAGGTGAGCGACTCCAAAAGCCAGAAAAGTGTCCTGCCGATGTTTACAAAATTATGCAGCAGTGTTGGTCCTACGAGCCCGAATTACGTCCAACCTTTAAGGATCTTTTGGAAATTTTCAGCAGCGATCCAGACTATGCAAACATCAAAGAACTTGTCGCAGAAGTCGATATAAGTTGATAATTGGTGATTATGATGGTAATTTATGACTGGTAAAAATCGAAAGTGAACTGTCTTTTATTTTCATAATCAAGAAGCCATTTTTTAATTAATTTTTTATTTTATTTAAACTTTCGGTAGACAATCCTATCGATCTGTTATAAAAAATCTAGACTTTGGTTCGTTTGTTCCCGATTGCAATTTTTACTTAGGATAGAAACTTAATTGTACTCGTTTTTATTAGTGTAACACATAGTAAAAAAAGTCGGACCTTGTGCATTTTTATAAATCGACTGAAGAGCTTTTATCATTTATAATCACCAAAAATGAAAACTTCTGGCTACATATTGTAAAAGTTTAGATTTAATTCATGTCGGAGTTTGGTGACTATAACTAAAAGGCGACTGATTTTATATCATTGATATAAATCTATTTAAAAATATTATTATAAACATAGATTTTTATATAAATTTATATAAGGTAGTGCCAATAAAGTAGTGCCATTGTTTTAACGAAGTTTGGGAGAATTCTTCTTGAATTTGAAATTTATTTACATATCAGTAGAAAAATATTTGTCAAAACGGTGCTTTCTGATTGTGAATAATAAGTGGATTTAATTCCTAAAATAATGGGAAAATGATGAGAAGAGTAGCAGACGTGATTGAAAAATGCAATTGCAAATTTATTATCAATATCCTGTTGTACAAGGTGTTGCGAATGTACAAACTGAATTTGCAGGAATGACACTATCGAATAACAAAACGCAATCGCTCAGAAATTAAAATACAATTCATCCTTTAACACATACCACGATGAATACACTTTTATAGTCATTTATAATTGTTTCTTTTGGATAAAATTGTTGAAAACGGCTCTATGACCAACAGCGATAAATCTATTCGTTGATAGAAAAGTTTCTGAAATTCTCACATTCCATTCTCGATAATAGTAAAATTCTACAACGATACTCGATTTTCTGGCAGAAGAAAAATAATAACATAACATAAAATAAAAAGTATGATAGGGTAATTATAAATTTCGCGTCACTGATTTGCGGAATGCACGATACAGAAATTCAACGCTAATCGATTGTACGTTTCACTGGCTAATGAAAAAATAACAAAAAATTTGCTTCTTTCAAACGTGCAATCATTCTCACGATACCTTGTGCATGCGATACAAATTTTGGCACGAGACCTAGTGCATATAATTGAAACGTAAATCGCAACGAAGCGCGTGGTATGAAGATTGCAAAGGCAAAATTGAACAGTGATGCGTGTGAAAGATGTTACTACATTACGCGATCTTATTTACAAATTATACAGAGAATTTAACAAGGTGGGAGTAACGCTCCATGCCAAGCCAATATTCTTTTGCAAAATAATTTGCTCAACGCAGCCTTTCGCCTCTAAATAAACTTCTGAAAAAGTCGCTACACATTTTCCCTTCTTTTTTTATCATTTTGATTTCATTTTTTTTTTAAGTTACTTTTTTTTTGTCTTCAGTTTCTTTAAAAGGCATCGAATTTTTCAGAAGCTATAGTAATAAAAGATTAAATCAGAAGTCGATTATCATAAATACAATCGTATAACGTATAGAAATAAAAAATAAATAATCGTGGATCCTAACTCTATATACAAATTGTCGATCCTAATTACCGAACCAGCCGGAGAACGATCGATCGAAAACGAGGAAAATGCTTAATTTATCCTTCCCTATATCGACGAAATTTCATCCAAACACCATACTCGAAAATTTCGACCGATCGCATCGACTCAGACATCCTTTTCTCAATAATAGTGACATTTCTTATAGTATAATATCTTTCATTCGATTAACCGAGCGCTGAAATATAAGGGAATGTTCAAGTTAACGCCATTGTGTCGAAGCAATAAAAATTTTTGAAAGTAACTAAAAATGTAGGAAAACAAATGACTAGTAAAGTTACATTTCGAAAGCGAAAGTAATTTAAGAGCTCCAGGCTCTTAAATGCTCGGTTTCACGAAAATACAAATTTGATAGGTTTGACTTTGGAAATTTTATTTTAATAAAACTTAATAAACTGAATGACTTTTAAAGTCTTATCATAAATGCAGGCCTGTCTACGATATTTCAATTTAATATTAAAAATTGTTTTCAGTTTGAAATTAAATTATAACATCTTACCAATTTGAAATTGAAAAATGTGTCTGTCTGACAGGCTTGTATTAACAATAATTAAACCAAAGAATTAATTTCAAGGTTTTTCCAGAAATTTGAAAACGTAAATCGTTGAAAAATTTGTATCAAAAGTGTAGAATTAAACTATAATATTGTTTTTAATGTTTTAGATGTCTGCGCATCAAGGATCCTAGCTTGCAATACCCGATTGAAAATTGAATATTGAATTGGAGTTTGTGCTTGGTCCTAGTCCTGGGAAATTGTGTTCCCTACAGCATGGAAAAGAGACTGGACCAGGGGATGGTAGAAGGTATAAGAAAAAAGGATGAGAAAGTCGAAGATGAAGTAAAGAAGGATCGAAAAGGAGGATTTATGGTATCAGACTTGTCCTCCAACATCTGCCTGGTATCGGAGGGTGAGATATTCAGCAGCTTCGGTCATTCGGGCGATACTTCGATGAAGGCCTCGAAGGTGTCGTCTGAAGTTCTCTGCAGCGAGATTAGCCAATCGATCACTGGGTTCCTCAGTTTCTAAACCAGAATCGTTTTCAATTCCAGCGTCCGACTCGGAGTCCGAGGAGCTGGAAACAATCGAAGAAGCTGACTGAACGCTTTGCATGGAAGTCGTACTGGGACAACGAGCATGTCCGAGACGAACGCTGCTGGTCTCTGATTGAGTCTGGCTTTTGATTCGTTGACTCTCCTCGCGCTCAAGGTCCATTTGGGTTTCCTGAGGGGATTCCTGGGACCAGAGAAGCTCGACCTTCATTTTGTTAACAATGTTATATAGGCGATAGAGATCAGTGTTCGCCATCGTGTCCTTTATGGTCGATCCACGCTTGCCCTTTTGGAGAATAGTGTCTGATGTATCGCCCACAGCCAAGTCTAGAAGACGACTAGGAACCAGGATTGTGTCTTCCATTTCGTTCACCGTCCTGACGAACTTCTCCATGCTGTTCAGTATGCTCGCATTGCTGAACTCTGGCTCCTCGTGCCTTGCGATTTTTCGCAGGCTGGTTCTGAAACAGGAAACGAATTATTTATTAATATTTAATCATTTTGGATATTGCTTTTATTTTCTAAGTTTTAATTTTAATTTATTCTGATTAGAAAGCTTTATACTTCAAGGCTCTCACAAAATAATAACCCAACGAATTCAAGTTTAAATATGAACGAAAGTATCCGTATGTTAATTTCTGTCCACAGTTTTAAAAACATAAATGCTAAATACTCATGCTCTATGACCTAAATTCCATGTCTCAACTCTTATACAATATAATATATGCCCCATTATCTATTAAAATTTTTTTACTTAATTTTTTATGTAAAGCACTTTTTGCTAACTTGATTAAAACTAGGTATAAAAATCAAGATTTTATTCTCCCGATAAATACTTTCCGATTAAGGAAATTAGTATTATATAATGAAATTTTAATGCATTTTATCAGTTGTTTTATTTTAATTTTATTTTAATTAAAAATTAATTTTAATTCGTGAAAACGCAATTTAGAAACAATTTATGACTTCGAGAATTTGCATAGGTAACAGGAAAAAAAAACGTAAATTTTTTAAACATGTTTTAACCGCAAACGGTAATTAGTATCATAGACACAATTTGTTTAAAGTGACATCCCGGTTGATTTAAGAACTGCGTCACCAAATTATCATTGAAAATTACCTTGTTTAAATACTATTAAATGCAGACAAAATTTATTTCGCAATTGAGAACAATTGATAAATATGAATTTGATATTAATAAATAAAATTGTAAAGTTAAATAAATATTTCCGTTTACCGTACTGCGAATTCCGAATTATGTGCATTTGACGTCAATCAATGGGTAATTTACGTTTCCGTGTATCGTGGGAAAATTTACGTCACGGAGAAAAACCGGAATCAACAAAACTTGAACTATTCATTGCAATGGACATAAATTGCGTATTACAAGTTTCAAATCGACATTTCCAGAACAATTCAGTGCAAAAAATGAAAAAAATGCAGTTTAATTCTAAAGAGAGCCTTAGAGAATAAATACTTTCAAAATGTTTTATATCAAACTATTTTAAAATCCCAATCATAATTATTATCGTCCCCAGTTCAATGCTTTCTCATTCGTCCTACATGTATCTTCAGAAATGAAGACACAAATCAGAAAGATTCATTTTCTAAGACCCTAATCTCATATTCAATCTTTTAATTTAAATTTAAAAAGATTCATGATTTAATCTCCTAAAAAATTCTTCTGCATAAAAATTAATTATACTGACCACAAAAAGTAGTTCAAATTAATTTCTTAAAAACATTTCAATTAAATGCAAAATTACTTCCTACTAAATATTCAGCAATTCGACCACGACCATTTTTTTTAACGTTATTTACAATTCGCATCAGGTAAATTCACACACCTATATTACGTACTGAAGAATGAATATTCGACACAGTATTAGTTATTTAAAATTGTATTTGACCCCTTGTGTATAAAAGATTCGCGACATTGTGTGTTAATAAAAATGTGGATGTGTGACTGATTATAGAAATGGTCGTACATCCATTGCCGACTTTTTTTTTACGTAATTTGATTCGTGTCTTTCAGGTTGCAGACCCGGGGACCTTTGGCCGCGTTCTTCTAACTCGTTGGCCAAAGTACCTGCACATTACTTCCTCCGGCCATTGACGTCAGTTAGAAAAAACTTTAAGTATCAACAAATCCCCTCATTTGCATTTATATTTCTCTAATTCTCTTTAAGAATTCTTTCTGATATAAGAATGATTCATTGATAATCTTATTTTTTATTCAGTTCACATTATTCAGAAGAAATTTTGAATTCATTAATGGCTTCAAAGTTCAAAATTTCTTGTTTCATTTTCCTTTCCGACGAACATCGACCTTCAAATCCTCTAGAATTAATTAATTACAGAATTTGCCAGAACCGTTTCCGCCTTTGTGTAATTTTTAATACAAATTATGCTATTGAACATAGAATCTTGAACTTTGCGGCGTTCAAAAAATTATGTAAGATAATACTTTTACATAGTTTGATTTTAATTTGAAAATTGTCGTTAGACAACTTTCTTACATCACAATGATAACAATATTGCTGTAATATCAATACTTTTATAGTCATTACACTGTCGATGCATAAATTAATAACAATGTGCATTTGTGCAACGAAGATGTAATATTTGGTACAAACTGGAAAAATAAACAAAAACAAAATCGCGCGCTCTACTTAGTTGCCACAGAAATTCGTAACAAGATTCAAACTTGAAGCAAAACAGAAAATATTATTGTTTTCAGTTTAACTTCAAGATTTCATAAATAATTTTTCTCGATTTCTGCAGATTGCATTTTCCAATCTTCTCCGGCAATTAGAAATAAGTTACTTGTGGTTTTGAGGAAAAAACTCCTCTCTTTTTGAGAAACACTATTATAGAAATAAATAAAAAAGTTTCAAGGTCTTAGATGGGGTGTTAGAAGAAATTTGGTCTATCGAAAAAGGACATCAGACACGACACTTCACGTTATTACGAAGTATTATTGCGCAATAGGATTATTCAATTTGCCAGGCAACTCGCACATTCCTGTCGCAACTATTCATATGAGCATTCGTGTTCAAATTTTATATTTCACCTGGCATATGTCAGTGCATCTTTCATGTAAAAAATACATAGATTATTTTACATTCCAATTCTAAAATTGATAACTTACAATTAAATGAGATTTTGGGCCTCGAGAAAAAGTTGAAACCAAAAGATTTTTGGAAAATAGAGACAGAGTATCAAGAGAAACTTCTCTCGCATAAACTTCAAATAAGGAAGAGCAAAATGCAAATTATTGAATTATATATTTGCGAAATTTCGCTCGATTTCGCAGGACACCAAAATTATTATAATAGTAATAAAAAACAAAGAGAAACGCAGTAGAAATAGGTAAAAACCGCAAGTGACTTATAGTCAGAGTCTAGTCAGTTTAAATTCGTAAAAGTAATTTTTAATTCTTCAGTCTTTAAATTTTTATAATTTTTTGCCTACATATTTTGGAGCTTAAATTCGGGAGTTATTTTATCACGAAAAAATATTTTTCTTAAATTTGTAAACATTACAATTCAACCGTGACATACTCGTAATAAGTATCAAATATGGTATTTCAAGTCTATCGTGTCTTAAATTTCGACGGTTCTGATTTCCGATTTTTGGGTCACGTTCATGGAAGATGTGTGTATTTTGAACTTTAGTCGGTCGAGGACAAAGTATCAGAGACAATACAAAAGAAAAGAATTCACAACAAATTATTGTTCACTGATTATTAATCAGTTTATTTTATCAAATTCAATTATCGCACTCATAATACTTCATAATTTTTAATAATTTTTCCATTGATGATTATGTGTAATTAAGTATCTGTTTTTCTCGTTTTCAAAATGCTTTCAAAAAACGTTTACATTCTAGACTTCTGTAAACTCAATTGATCTGACATTATTTTCCAATTTTATTCTTTTAAAATCGAAATTCTTTTTTAATTGTAACTTTCAAACATTTAAACTTTATTTTTATAATTCTTTTTTAATTTATAAATTTCAGATTTAACATTATGATTACATGCAAAATTGCAGCTTAGATTTATTTAAATATTTAATATTAAATGCTTTTTAAACTAAGCATAACAATTATAAAATAATGACTGAAGAATTCTGAAGTTTCAAATAAACAAATTTTTGAATGGATTGTATTTTAAACTGGTAATATTTTTAAAATATTAATTCATTTGCATTGAAAATAATTCTGCATGAAAGAAACTTGTAATGTCTATTGTTATTTTTAGTTGAAAAAATATTTCTGGATAAAATAGAATTGGGAAAAAAATATTTCATTTTCCCCCAAGGGTAAATTCGTTTTTTACTTAAAAGTATTAGGCTCTCAAAAAGGCTTTTCATTTAATGATAGTTGCCAACCAAGTGGCGACTTGCAAAATTAAATTTTCCATTATTGTAAAAATGGCTCATCGATCATGATTCCTCTGACCGTATCGGCATATGTGAATCGCATGATATATTCGTGGACCAAAAATATCAATTTCGGCTCGTGGACAAATCACTTTATATCACGTGGGAACTTCGTGATCACCTCGAGCATCCTTCGTGTCTTTAATATATGCTTCATTCAATTCTAACACGATTCAAAAGAGTGATCTCGTGTCAATGACTTCAGCATCAGAGATTTTAATAGACTAAGAGTCTGATCTTGTATGCAAATTTAACTTTGGATTTACATCCTTTTTTGACAAAATTCAATTAAAATTATGTAAATTCACTAATTCAAGTTTTATATCGGGATTTTACGTTCGTTCTATAAACTACAAAGTTCAAACAAAGGACAGGATAGAGTCCAATTAGTGACCCCATCGGGTCAATTATTGTCTGTCTGAGGCTAGATTTTTACAAGCTGAAACCACACTTCAATTAACCTTTTTTCAATCAATCTTTTTTTCCCTTATTAAATATTTTTATCTGCATTTGAAATTAAAAAATGAAATGAAAAACTGAAAAAAAACTGCATTTGAAAATGTTGATTACAGTTTTTATTAATTTTAATCTCAATTTGCTGTCAGTTGATGATTAAAAATTGAGTGCATTTTATGATTTAATGATTACAAAATTTCAATTATGCATGAGAATTAATTGAAAAAAAGAAATGTGAATAAAGTTGCGAACGTTCAAATGAACGAAATATTTTTTGCAAATTATATTTCATCCAGAAATATTGTGCCAACTAAAAATAACAATCAGGATTACAAGTTTATTTCATTTTTTATTATTTTTAATGTAAATGAATCAATATTTAAAAACTTTTTATAGTTACAAATACAATCAATACAAAAATTCGTTCATTTGAACGTTCAGAACTTTTCAATCATAAAAAGAACACAATTTCTAATAAAAACTTAATTGCTTCTGATAAAAAATTATCATTAGATACTTAATTAATACTTTATTATATATATATATATCTATATGAACATGTAAAAAGAAAAAAAACTTACAATGAGCGCTTTGTCAACACGCAATTAACGAGTAGGTAAGGCAAGTCCATTTTGTTCATGATATTTGAAGAACTGTCGAACATTTTAAAAGTTTTTTTTAATTATCAAAGTTTAAAGTAAAAAATTAAAAGTTGTATCGAAGTCGAGTTCAAGTAAAAAGTGAAGTTGTTTCGATTGATGAAGCTGGTTGTTATTTAATCAGTGTTAATAAAAATAACTTTAGTATCACTTCCTTTCACTATTAGTTCAGTTTCACTGTCAGGCCTGAGAGTTACTGTCGGTTTCTAAGGATGGTCTTTTACCTTATTCTGGCTATTTTCCTGATACATAGCTAATGAAAGATGTATTTTGAATTATCATTCAATGACGAACGGACGATCAATATACAATAAAATTAAGTAGTACGGCTGACCTTTTTTATCAGTCCAAGTGTAGATTTGACTGTATCAGTAAAAAAAAGTTACTAATTAATTTGGTAACAATTTAATGAGGTCCCACACGAACTAGTAACGTTTCCACATCATTTGAATTAGTAAAATGTCAATTTTACTGATTCATTTACATATATAGTATAGAATCCTATCCCGAACTTTGAAAAATTTTTATAATATTTGTAGTTTCCGAAGTTGAGGATCTGAAATTTTGAGTTTGAATGCTTATTCATTTTTGATTAAAAAAGTGTCTCTACTTTTAATTCTGCCCTTGAATAATGGAGGTAAATGAGAAATATAATTTCACTTTGTCGCATAGGTTTATGTAGGATTCGAAGACAAGCGACTCGAAGTGGTCGATTTCTTCAGCTAGGCTTTACGTGTGAGTTCTTCTTGATATACTTTCGAACCTTTCGAGTATGTTGTACTCAAATGACCTAGACATGACATAAGTTGGTCGTTGAATCTACCTTTAACGTCACGAATCGATTCTTAGAGCTCGTAGCCTGTAAATTATGCCTCTTATCTTTTAGATGACAATCGCATTTTGCAAAAACTAAATGTCGCTAGTCTTTTTAATTCCTCACTTTTTGAATTCCAAATGACTTATTCAGACAAATTTGTGCTAATTTGACATTTCAAAAGATAACGAAATAACGACAATTTTTTAGAAGGCTTTATCTTTAAAATATATGTAAAACATTTTGTCTGTACATACACGGAAAAAGTTAGTTATCGAAAATTTCCTTGACTGTTATCGACTTTAGGATACGTCAAAAGTTTTAAAATATTTCATAACCTTTTTCTAAAATCTGAAATACTTTTCGTGAAGAATCCTAAAACAGTTGTCGAAATTTTCATTGACTTGGTCGAGATGTTAAGAGTAAATGAAAATTTCCACAACTGTTTTAGGATTCTTCACGAAAAGTATTTCAGATTTAAGAAAAAGATTATGAAATATTTTAAAACTTTTGACGTATCCTAAAGTCGATAACAGTCAAGGAAATTTTCGATAACTAATTTTTTCCGTGTATAATGAAAAAAGTAAACAGCTCTTTAAATATTTATTTAAATATTTTAAATTTTCACAGTTATGCATATTATTTAAACATTTTTTTTTAACTTCAGAGATCTTTTTAGTGATAAAAATTATCTCTAAAAAAGTAGCACGTCAAGGAACCTAAAAAAAAATGATTGAAAAGTTCTGAACGTTCAAATGAACGAATTTTTGTATTGATTGCATTGTAAATTAGAAACAGTTTTAAAATATTGATACACTTGTATTAAAAATAATTCTGTATGAAAGAAACTTGAAATGTGTATTGTTATTTTCAATTGGAACAATATTTCTGGCTAAAATAAAATTGGGAAAAATATTTCGTGCATTTGGACGTTCAAATCTTCTGCTACTTAAAAAAAAGCCTTTAGAAATAACGTATTTTGTGTGTTTTTGAAATCTTTTAATTCTTTCAACTTATTGCATTTTTAAAAATTTATTTTTATAATGCAAATAGTAATATACTTAAAAAATGACGTAAAATTTATTTCTCTTTATTTGAAGTGTATATGATAGAAACAAATCTCTAATGAAAATTACGCCAAATTTAGATAGATGACGAAACGAAGTACTGAATTCAAAAATCGTCTGACCTTGAAATTCTCCAAGATTACCTTTCTCGAAGTACCGTTTGAAAATTGCGTTTTGGGAATTCCACCTGCGTACTCTGGACCAAAATGGCCTCAGGCTCCAGACCTTTCTCGACTCGACTTGTCACGGTATTTCAGAAAATTTGAGGTTTGACTAGGCATTACCCAAATAAGTCGCCGGACTTTGGATAGGGAACAAATAACTGAACTATTGGTGATAGAAATTACGATTCTGAATTAATGAGGGAGATAATAAAAGAAGAAATATTATATTCAAAGTGCAAAGTCATTTAACGATGATGAAGGTGATTAGAGGAAAGACCTCGAGGGTGAAAAACGAAGGTCTACAAAACTTTAATGATCACACAAAATCGTAAAACCAAGGCGGAAGTTATAGGTTTCAGTTTTTTTCGATGATTTAGTTTTAACTATAAAAGTCGGGATTTAGACAAAATCAAACCTGGAGGAACTGAATTGATGATACATATATATTTAATATTTATATATAAGCTAAGTATCACACGTCCTCAATGACTTCAAATAAGTCGCTTGGAAAAATGAGCATTGTTAACTGCGAAGCGTTCCGAAACGAGTAAATGGAAATTTTTAAGCCACTGAAGAAAAATTTTTTAGTAAATAATTATTTTCTTCAATTTCTTGGTAAAAAACGATTGAAGCGGAATTTGCAAAACGAGGTGTGACTTCTTAGTAAGTCATTTTGAAAACGGTAAAGAAGCGCGTCACGTTTTCCAAGTTGAAAGGAAAACAGATGAACTGTTTGAGTTATGATGATCTTTATGTGTACTTGCGGCATTATTGTAGAAAGGAATACTAATATCTTCTAGAACGTTCTATTTTGATTGCAATGTCTGCCACGAAATATAATTACGTTAACTACGCAAGTTTACGAGCAATTCATTTGATTTGATTGCATTCTTGCTTTTTAAATCAAACCTAAGCACAACGTGTGTATACATCTCAATTTTATTATGTAATGTAATTTTATAATGTGTATAACTAAAAAGTTCTGAATGTTCAGATGAACGAATTTTTGTGTAGACTGTATTTAATCTATATTCGCGTTGAGAATAATAAATTTGGCACGAAAGAAACTTGGAAAGTTTATTGCTGTTTTTAGCTGAGACAATATTTTTGGAGATAAAATGAATTGGGAAAAAATATTTCGTTCAATTGAACGTTCAAAACTTCTGTTAAATATTTTAAAAATGACTTCTGTACACTTTAGGGATGAATATGACTTAAACAGTTTAGGAAATGTATCAGCTGATTGGATTTTAGAATTAAGATCACGAAGTCAGTAAGTGGGTCGAATCTCGATTTCGTTAAACGACCTACGACTATGCGAGTCACGTTCATCACCAAAGAATCTGTCCATCTGGACAGATGGAACTGTTTAAGGCTGCTTATTCGATTACCGAAGTTAAGCTGCGCTTGGCTGGGTTGTATATCGGATGGGGGTCGACGTACTACGTTAGTGTATTTTTCAGCTTTTAAGCTGCCTTCACTCTAAAAATAAATAATTAGATGACAATATATCAATTAAAAGTAATATATGTGTATTTTCTTCATTCTTTTTTTTTTTCAAAAACTCAAGGCTCGTTAACAGAACCTTTAAAAACAGTAAATATTTGACAACTCAAATATTAATGAGTCAACTTAAGACGCTTAATGCGTATTTGTATTGGAATAAAGTCGAAAATGAAGGGAGCTTAAAAGCAGATAAATAAATTTATGATAAAAGAGGTCATCTTCGATTGATTTTTGATTTACTTGGTATTTACTAAAAAAAAATACTTGCAGATGTTATTTTAAATATTTTCTTCTAGAAAATATCTTTCAATGCTGGAAAAAAGGGTTCAACTATTTTAGTGTCACATGGTTGATCGAGCGAATGACCTGAAGGGAAGCCCGTGAGTTGAGTACGATGACCGACGACTTGATTACGCGTACTTGAATATAATTGAATATATCTACTAACACGGGGTAGTTTTTTCCTTTAGTGTAATCTAGTCTCGGACTTTCTTCACGGAATAATTTAAACCTGAGTTGCGCATTTAGTCACATAACTCTCAATTTTCTTCATAATAATTTTACCAATCTACCAATGTAATGTTTACATCGGATTCAAATTTCCGTTCAATTCAATTCAATTCAAATTTGTCATTTAATTCAAAATCTAAACTCACTTTAAAAAATTATTCCCTTTATTTTTTTCTTCGGGTGCATTTTCACGATTATCAAAAACAAAAAGATCTGGAATTTTTCACTTTCAAAATATTCAAAGTTCAAATTCCTCGACTTGAAAAATGCAGTTCTGAATGAAGTGATTATCGTTTATTATGTAAATTCGAGTGAATATCTTTCAGCACGTGCTTAAGGAGAAAATGACACAAAAGACTTTGGAGCTTTCTCGTGATTAAGATAATTACAGATTGCATTTGAATCGTACAATGTTCGTTTCATGACGCAAGATGTAAGATGCATACCAAGGAAGAACTAACTTTTAAACATCCGCTTTCTCTCCCTCCACTCGAAAGTCTAAATTGACACCTTTCTCCTTTATTTTGAACATTATAAGACCTTGGTTTTAATATTTCTAAATAAATAAAAAAAATAACAGATGCCTTCAAGGACAGACACATTCGACCTTTAACGCCTCATTTTTCAAGACCAAGAAGCCAAGTCAAGTGTCTTCAATTGTTTTCATAAACGTTTTTACTTTCTAAATTCAAAGTTCAAAGAACTTTTATGAATCCATTCTTTCCAATTCGCAAATTGCTCGAATCTATGTAATTTTCATTTTAAAAATAATGAAAATATAGGAAAGGTCGCATTAGTTAATATGAAAATATCTTTGAATTTCTAAGTGTGGTAGATTTTCACAAGGCGAATATGGGCCACAAAATGTGGGCCAAATGCGAAAGGATCCTTAATTTCACTATTTATTTTGGTTCGCGTCATCTTGGCTGCGAGAACACAATTTTCTTATTCTCAAGTAGCACAAACTTAATGCTTATCTTGGACCTTTAAACAGAAAATGCTTATAGATAAATTGTCTAGACGTGTGATTAAAGAATGATTAATTGCTATCGAAGCAAAAAGTTTGTTGCGGAAATTACACTACATATTTCTGTCAATAAACAAACACAGATGTTCAATGTGCATAAGTCATCATAAAATGATAATGCAGTTTTGATTGTAAACGATTGATCTTAAATTCCAATATTGATGTGAAATTTTTTTTTTTTTCAGTTTACTCCATTGTATAATGATTCAAAAGTTCTGAACGTTCAAATGAACGAATTTTTGTATTGATTGTATTTGTAACTATAAAAAGTTTTTAAATATTGATTCATTTACATTGAAAATAATAAAAAATTAAATAAACTTGTAATCCTGATTGTGATTTTTAGTTGGCACAATATTTCTGGAAAAAATATAATTTGAAAAAAATATTTCGTTCATTTGAACGTTCGCAACTTTATTCACATCATTGTATATTATTGTCAGTACTGAAAACAATAAAATTCTTGGCTAGCGTAGGGAATCGGAATTCGATACGACAAACCAACTTTCGCCTTTTTTGTTTCTCAAACAGACGTAAAGTTTGCTTTTTCAATCAGGAATTAAATAGCACAAGCTGAATTGTACTACATAGTTTTTGCAGTTTTATACCGACCACATTCTTATTTTTTATAAAAAATCTCTTGTATCAAATTAAATATTTACTTTATAATTTTGTATAATGCAGCAATATTTGCTACAATAATAGCATTTCATTTGAGGTGTACAAATACAAATAATAATTAAATCAAACATGATAAAGCAGCACTTAACCCAGACCTGTTATGGCTGGAATTGATATTTAAAAATAGAAATAAAAGATAATCTGGATTAAAACAAAAGCCAAACTGCTCATGAATCAGATAATGAAATATTAAAATAATCCTATTAAATAATCGATTTATCATTCGAATAGCGGAATTGCTCTAGGTTTATCAAAATGCACAAAGGTGAAACACTGATCTGTAATGAGAATCGTAACTTTTAATCGAGCAACTTTATCTCTGATTGAGAAGCGATACACCTTGATTTAAATATGAGCAACATAAAAGTGGATTCTCATGCTACGAGTTGTAATCTTTGTTTACATATACATATGTACTCGTAGAAATAATTATACAATAGTGAAATTTCTTCAAATATTTCCTCAAGTCGAGGAATGTTTTTTTATTCTTGCTTTGTTACGTTTTGCAGATTATATTAACAGTTTATTCGGCCTTCAATTCGCAATTCCTCTTACTTTTCATACGTAAATAAGAAGATAAGAAATGAACAGGAAAGGAGATACGAAACCGGAATTAGAACCGATATTATCATTGTGATTACGAGAACTTATAACTTGAACTAACGTGTCAGAAAATGCATTCTATATATAATTTTTTATAAATTAAACTATATTGTGGATAAAAAAATTATCTATTGTTAGTTCAGGGGATTGTTTGACTATCCCTTCAATCATTGAAGTTAAGCAGCGCTGAACCCTGTTATATGTATTCATTTGGATGGGTGCCGGCATTTTGCAAGAAATTATCTTCTCTCTAAAATTGAATCAGTGAAAGTTGACTGATTTTTAGTGACTCTTTTTTCAAGATTTCATTCAGTGAAAATTCACTGAGAATCAGTGAAAAGTCACTAAAATTTTCAGTAATCGTCACTAAACTACTGAAAATTTCAGTGACTTTTCACTGATTTCCAGTAGATTTTTCACTAATTAAAATCGCGAGAAAAGAGTCACTGAAAATCAGTGGAATTTGACTGTGAATCAGTGACATTTCACTGATTCAAGTGTAGAGAGTTCTTGGAACTCGGATGATATTATAAAGTCGTTAACATCATTTATGAATCATGTTGGGCCAAATCTATAGAAAATTGCAAGAATATAAACAGGGTGTCTACTGACTCAACCGATTCAAATTCCAGGCGTTTTCCCGGTTTTTCAAGGCTAAATACTATTATGAACTTAGCATATTAAATCAACAAATTATTATATTATTATTATATTATATTAAAGAGTTTATTACATATTATTTATCCATACACGAACGAACGCGCGCTCCGCGCGCGCATTTACTTCGAGGTCCTTAAAAATTCACGAAAACCTTCAAAATCATTAATCTCTTGAAATTTCATCAAATTCCATGAAATCCTTAAAAATTTTACAAATTCTTTTACAAATTAAAATAATTACTTGAAAATACTTAAAAATTCAGAAAAACCTTTAAAATCATTAATCTCTTAAAATCTATGTTAAAATTCCTTTAAATTCTATGATAATAATTAAAATCCCTTTTATATCTTTTAAAATCCATTAAAAATATTAGAAATATCTTCAAATTCCATGAAATCCCTTAAAATTCCACAGAAATTTTCAAACTCATAAATCTTCTCAAATCCACGTTAAAATTCATAAAAATCTCTAAAAAAATATCCTAGAATTTTTTGATTAGAAATCTCGTCAAATTCCATGAAATCGTTAACGATTCTACAAAATCTTTTAAAAATTAAAAAAATTTCTTGAAATCTTTTAAAATTATTAGAAATCTCATAAAAATCCATAAAATCTAAAAAAAATTCCACAATATCTTTTAAAAATCAACTTTCTTGAAAGCCCTTAAAAATCTTTTGAAATCTCCATAAAATTGGATGACAAACATTAAAATCTCTTAAAATTCCCAGAAAATTCTTGAAATTTTACGCTAACATTTAAAATCCTTTTATATCCTTAAAATCTGCTAAAACTATTAGAAATTTTTTATCAAATTCCATGAAACCCTTTAAAATTCTCACAAAATCTTCGAAATATCAGAAAAATCTCTTGAAATCACTTAAAATTATTATAAATCTCATAAAATTTCTTAAAACCCCATAAAACTCTTACAAACCTTTTGAAATCGCTTAAAGTTGAAATCTTTTAAAATTTTTAGAAACCTCTTAAAATTCCTCAAAATTTCAAAACATTTAGAAACTCTTAAAATCCCTTAGAATACTTAAGTCTCTTAAAGTTGCATGAATTTCTTTAGAATTTCACGAAATATCTTAAAATTCCATAAAATTCTACGAAATTTCTCTCGAAAAATGTCTCAAAAATCTCAAATAGATTATAGTTTCAAATCTGATTGGATTTGGAATGACTTTGAATGAAATTATAAGAAGAAGAATAAAACAATGCGCGAGTATCGCGTCTCTTGGTTTGCTAGTATTTATAAAAAAAGTTTCCTTATATTTTATAAATTAAATAATTACAACATGTGTTTTGCTTTATAAAAAATAATAGTTGTTAGATTGTTTTCAAAATTAACTGCGTTTACAGTTGTATTGATGTTTAATTGTGGTTTGTTTTTCTAAAAAAATACCGTATTTATAGTTGTGAACATTATTATTTGAAAAACTGGTTAATTAATTATTAAATTAATTTATTAATTCATCATAATAAATTAGTTAATTGTTTATTTTTAATATTACCATAAAACTGCTTTTTTAAATCCAAGATTTTAGATGTATTTCGAGTTTAGACTCATGATAAAATGATGATTAACGAAACCAAGTTCAAATAAACGATATCGGCAAGTATCGATTTTCGAAAGTCCCTATCGATACTAACACGACAAATCAGGAGTGCGGAATATAGGCGTTACGATATTTCGAATTCGACTCAATCATCTTTTTAGAATAGAATAATACTTTTACTCTTTTTAAGAATAAAATATTTATTTAGCAAGTATTTACTCAACTAATCAGACTTAATTTTGAATAACTAAGTTACTCAATCAGATTATAAAATATGAAACAATAACAATAACTCATTTCTTTGGTAGACATTATTTGCTATGACAGGAAACAAAAATAAGTTATAAAAGTAGGTTCTTGAAAAAAAATTCCATGATGAAAAAAAAATTCCAGGCGTATTCTCGGTTTTTTCCCGGTATAAAAAATTCCAAACGTATTCCCGGTTTTTCTCGGTAGTAGACACCCTGTATAAAGAATAATTTCAAGGGGAACGAATTCCCTGTGACGTAGGTCTGATCACGTCATCATTTCTAAATAAATTTTTTATTCATCTGATCAAATTTACTAGATTTAATTTTGAGAGTAAACCTTAATTGAAATAAGACGACCCTCATCCGAGTATAATCGTCGCAAACGCTGTTTAACTTCAATGATCTTCCACGTGTCAAAACATAAATAACTTTATATTTATCATCTGTTTGATTAGTTTTGCCGCCGTTACATTTTTCGAAATACTGTTACTCACTAGTGGTAATGTATAGCTTTATTTTTAGAAGTTTTTCATTTTTTATTTAAAAATATGGAAATTAAGAGAAAACCAGGAAAAGTTACTCGGACGCATTCTTGTAATTTGTAATGAATTATTCTATTGTTGAGTGATTAACTTTGGATCACACCCTGAACCATAAAAGTAAATATATACACAAACACATAATCCTTATTTAAATTAGATCTAGTCAAATATTCATAAAAAAATCTCTTGAATCATAAATTTAACAGTTTCAACAATTTTTATCCTTCCAGAACCTTCAGTTAACCTGAAAATTGTCCTTGTAGATTAATTGAACTATTCACTATCATTTAGTCCTATAGTTACGTAAAATATTAAGAGTTTATTTTTTTTACGAGATTATATTCACTTGAATGTGTTGTATCTTAACTAATTCATGAATTTAATTATAGGAAACATCGATCTTCAGAACTCTAATAAAAAAAAAACAGGGGAGAAGGCCTGGATTTTGAACTAAGGGTTGCATAATGAAGTACAGACGAAAACCCCCTAAAAATCCGTTCCTGGTGTCAGCACGCATTCGACTTCTAATAGTAAACTGTCACTCAATAAACGGTAATGACTGGTAATGAACAAATTCCCAAAGAGGCCTCGAGTCTTTAATTCCTCGACTTTCCACTTTTAACCATAACCGTCCTTCTGTTTTCCTCTGAAGCAAATCCAACGAATTTTCACGTTCTAATCTTCAAGGTGAAATCAAACTTAAAGCGACACGTACCGTCTTGCCTCTACAAGTAGGCCAAAATTTCTCTATCGAATTTCATAAACATTACAACAATTCTAAAATGTCCGAAGAAATATGATCTATAGACTTCCATCAAGTTCAATCAGCAAAACATGACAACAAAAGAAAGCTTTGGAATTCCTGTCGACGCCCATATAGGGAGTTGGAACCATCTAACCTCAATATTTTGTCACTTTGTCATTCAAAATTATTATTATTAAATGATTCAATGAAATGAAAATTAGGAGGAAAACAGAAGTGTGAACCAACCTGTTGTTTTCCACATTATTCGTTGTTAATTCCCCTCCGAAATTCATTTTATCTGTCAAAGGGCTGTCTTGCGAAATTGAAAATGGTAAAGTCGTGTTGATATGGACGAACACTTGTAGTCAAGATTTACACTGTGTACAGCACGAAAACACAGAACTGATCAAGCAACAGATCCGATTAATTCAATTAATCTTCTAGATTTGTGTCAAATGGGGAAAAAGGAGAGCTTCGAGCTTCACAAAACTGAGCGCGAACAATCAGATGGTCGAGCATGGACTACGACTACCTTCTTCTTTAAAGGTGACTGTATGACTGTGAAGTGAGCATCAGCTTTATGTTTTATGGCGGGGAACATTAGGGAGGGGATTCGCCACCCGCTTTCTGCTTTCGCGATCGACAATGGCGAATCTTTAATCATTTTTTGCGTTCAAAGAATAATTCGATGCCTCGTGATTGATTTGACCCTTGCACACTGTCGTGCATTGTGCGTGATCGAGTTCCATATTCTCTTTTTCTCACATAAATTACTTTCTTCGTATAATTCAGAAAAGTAAAGAAATGAGCCGGCGAAACGAAAGCGTTGGCGCGCGGACGTTTGAATGTGTTTGAATCAGTGTTGATGTGTTGGAATAACCGGTCACGTGACTCTTCTGTGATTTGAATATTATCTGACTGGTTTTATTTTATTTCTTTACGAAATTGCAAAATAGAGGGTCATTTATTGTATTTGATGTGTTATAACTTTATAGTATTTTTAAGCTTAGAACAGTCGGGATAAATTTAAAAATAAGATAAATTCAGTGGCGTAGCTTACTCTAGGGGGGCCCTGTATCAAAATTTGTCGGGAGGCCCTTCTACCTTTTAATTTTTAATTTTACGAATTTTCGCTAATACACTCGTATTATTGATACGGCTGATACGGCGGTAGCTACGCCCTTGGATAAATTTCTTATGATCGAAATATTCAAATAGGAAAATTATTACTTTCTTCAATTAACTTATTTTAGATTGTATTTATTTATTCAATGTATTTTTATGTTGAATTGAGCTGAATTTTGTAATTTGTTGGATAAGAGAAAATTCCGCTGATAAAGAAGAATATGAAAAAGGAAAGCAAGTATTTATAGCTTCTCAGTTAGGTGTTTCATATTTTATATATATATATATGTGTCGTGTTGAATTTAGCTGGTGCATATGCACCGAGTGATTTCTGCATAAAAGTGGGAGAGAGAGGGTCATTTAAGTGGAGGTACTGTTACAAAGATAACAAAGACACGTCAAAGAGCAGTTGACCAAATACCAAAAATATACTCGCAAGCTCGCCAGATAATAAATTAAAATTGGGAAGTTTTGTTGTAATTGATGGGTTTAAAATTGAAGGATTTAAGTATGTGTTAAATATTCTAAATTTTTAAGTGCAGTGAAGGGTCTGAGAGTTTTTGATACGGTACTGACTACCCCCCATTGAATTCACGTGTCAGACCACAATTCGGGCTTCTGATTGGCTCTCGGCAAACACGCCAGTCCGGCACTCTTTCTGAGTGCAATCAGGTGCAATTAACTGCATCAGGTACACGGCAAATCATTGTCAGCACGTGTAGATCTGCGCATACCACATATAAATCCAGATTTAAAGGGGGTGAGAGGGGCGTTCGTTGAATTTGGGATATCCGCTGGGTAATTTTTTTTTTATAAATTCTAGTTTGGATCATTAATTAAAATTCGTTTAAGGGCGTTGGATCCAAGTGTCAAGCTCTAAATTCCATTCTCCATTTTACTGAACGAAAATTATAGATACATATTTTTTTCGCTCTGTAGCGCTAATATTTTTTCGAATATAAGACTGCATACAGAGCGAAAAAATATTTAATTTCGATTCTTTTTACATAAAATGACGAATTCAAAATCTGACTTCAAAATTCAATATTTTCATTTTATTTAAAAAATATTTGAACTAGATATTTTCTAGCTCTGTACGCATAATTCTAGTTAAAAATTGATTAATTCTACCGAGGGAAAAAATTCCAAATTTATTTTTTGTTGAATAAAATGAAGAAATCGAATTTTTAGATTAGAACTTGGCTCCGACACCCTTAATTACATTTTATTCATAAAAAATTAATTATCTGCAATGATTATAACTCATTAATCATGAAATTAATCAGTAAAATATGTTTTTAAAGAATAAAATGTAACACGTAATTAAAATGCGAATATTCTGATTCATATTGATCAAATTATGCCAAAAGCGATTTTACCATTAATTATTGTTATTATGGTATATGAAACTAATAAGATTCAACAGTGGAAAATGTAATCAGGTTAATGATAAGAATTAATAATAGTTTGTTTCATTATTGAATCTTCTAATTGACTTTATTCTAGAAACTCTAATGTGTGGTTAATCCTATTCGAGGATATACAAGTGGTGTTTATTTTGCACTATATTATCTTTTGTTTCTTTATTAAGAATTTTGGATGAAATCCAAGAATGAATTTCCGTCTCGGCTTCCGCTTCGTTCTTGGGAAGTACCGAGATCAGAAATGCATTTTAACAAAGCTGCGTGGGTGCACTAATCTAATTTATCATTCTCTCAATTTAAATAAAGCTAATTAAAAAGAATGTAATTTAAAAAAAAAATTATTCGATATGTCCTAAAAACGTTTTAAGGACGTTTTAAGGACGTTTTTGGAACGTCTTTCGGATATCGGACATATTCCGAAAACGTTCCTAATATCAATATCGGTGTATCAACTATTTTTTATTTGCTCAGTGATATTTCCTGTGAATTTTTAAAGTTTAGATATTGTATAAAATTATTCCGTGGAATAATTTTTTCAAAATGGCAAACAAATAAAAGAAACTAGTAAACTTACATTGAAAATAGAAGCTAACAGAGACATCTCATGCAAAAAGAGATATTCATAAAGAATATTCTAGTCGATAATACAGAAAGAGAAACATACAGAAATTCTTAAATATTTAAACAATATTAATAATCGTATACATAATGTATTTAATGTAATATAATATTATTAATATTATTATATAATAATATATATAATATTATATATTAGATCAATCAATTATATTAAATAATTATATAATATTTATAATAATATATAATATTACATATATGTACATTAATATTGTTTAAGAAATGTACATAAATTAATTCGAATAAACGAAAATGTCCTTGTAAACTTCACTCGGATCTCTGATTTGTATAAATTAGATAAAAATAATCTAATTTGAAAGCATAAAATGAGATTATTTTATCACAATCGCAGTTGATAAATAATTTTTTTAGTGTATAAAAAATAAAGGCAATATATTATTCTCTCTAAACTTGAATCAGTGAAATTTCACTGTTTCCCAGTCAAATTCCACTGATTTTCAGTGATTCTTTTCTCACGATTTTAATTAGTGAAAAATCTACTGGAAATTAGTGAAAATTCACTGAAATTTACAGTAGTTTAGTGACGATTACTGAAAATTTCAGTGACTTTTCATTGATTCTCAGTGAATTTTCACTGAATGAAATCTTGAAAAAAGACTTACTAAGAATCAGTCAACTTTCAACGATTCAAATTTTAGAGAGTTGACAAATATTGATTTAAAGAGATTTTCTTCACGTTTCGGTATACTTAAAATGAAGAGAAAAAAAGCTTGGGGTGTAATCCACCCCAGTGTGACAAGCAAGGGTTAAATTAGACGCAGCCGTACTCACTCCAAAGTGGAGTTTTACTTTTTGCTCTAGACGTACTAGTCGGGCTATTTAGAAAATTTTCCAAGTCTTTCTCCTCTTCGGTTTCGTTCGGAATTTCAGTGTTTTCATGTTTGTCATTTTCAACTGAACTGGCATCTTCAATTTCGGGTATGACTTCACAAATGCTTTTTGAAATTGATTCTGCATCTGTTGATTCAGTTTCCTTTTTAAAGTATTGCAGAGTTTCAGAGACCCATGGGTCAGGCTAGAAATGAAAGAATTAAAAGATGAGATTTTAAGTTAAATTTCAAATTAAAAATAAGAGTGATCACATGTATTTTCAAATTTTTATAAAACATTATTTCACTTACAGTCGTAGGCGCTGTTGAAATTTCGGATTCTTCAGAATTAAGAGAGGGTTTTCCTTTTCCCAAAATCCCTAAAGACAATCGATCACGTAATCCTCTTTTTCCTGAAAGAAATTTTAATAAATTTCAAATTTTCAATTAAATTCTAATCCAGATTAAATATTTTTAAATTGAAATTATAAAAAACTTACCACGCAGTAATCGAGGATCAAGGGTCATAGCATTTTCTGATGGAAAATGATTCTCATTAAAATTGAACTCGAATTCACATGATTGGACATCCGTACTTCTTCTTCTACTTAATTCGTCAGCAAAAGAACAAGAAGATCGGCGGGTCTATAATAAAATTAAAATTATTGAAAATTTTGAAAAACCTTTAGCAAAATTGTATTTTCCAAAATGCTTATCAAAATTGATAATTACCAAGCCCAGTTTAGTTCCAGCTTTCTTCACTTTCTTCACCAAAGTCGACCCAAAACTATGTCTGTAATAAAAATAATAACATTAGAATTAATACTAGAGAGATGTAGTTTTCTGATAAATTTAAAAGAGTTATGATTACCTTTTATGGTTGGAGCTAGCGGCCATACTAGAGGGCAAACTTTTATAAAAATCCATAATCTTTTGTTCCAATTTGATATTCTTAGTGGTCATGTGATTGAGCGTTTCCCTGAAAATTAAAAATAAATTTATATAAATCTTTTTTTCTATACTATATTATTAGTAATGAAACTATAAAAAAATATATATACTAACATGAATTTTTTTTCTTCTGCATAGTACATCTCTTTATCTACTATAGTATTCTGATGTAGAATCTTGTTTTCATTCACAAGTTCTCCTAGTTGTTCAATCAATTTTCGTTTTTCAACTTCTCCCTCTGTACTCATAACATAAAATTGCTGAAAAATAAAACTCTAATTTAGTTTTTATTTTCCTTTTCAGATAATGGAAAGTAATTTAAATTTCCAAATTTTTACATACATAGTAGCGTTGATGTAAATTTTCGATTTCTAATTCCAAATTCGAACATCTAGCATCTTTGAAAAAATTTTCTTTTTGCAAGTCAATCAATATTTTATTAATATCGCCATTTTTTCTCTCCAATTTTCCATTCTCTGCCCTCAACATATCGGTTGTCATAAAAAGACTACTGAAGTCTTCCTGTTATTCAAAAATATGGATATTAAAATATTGTCCTTAAATATCTTTAAAATATCAACAACATAAAAAATTATTAATGAAAATACCTGTAATTTTATATGATCTTTTTGCAAATTTCTCAAAGTATTCAGTTCTCTTTCTTGGTCCTCATGTTCATTCAAAAAGCGCTTATTTATCTTTTGGAATCTTACGTTCCTTTCCTTAAGAGTTAATAATTTTTTTTGACATTTTTCCAAATCGGCTTTAAAATCATCTCGTTCTTGAAGGAGTTTAACGTAATCATTACTGAGTTGTTCGTGATGTGACTCCAAAGTAATTTGATCTTCAAGTTGCTCATGCAATTTTTTCAAAGCATCTTGGAGAGTTTCATTTCTTTTCTTCATTACGTTACAAGTGTAATTCAAATTCAAATTTCTCTTAGTCAGTTGTTCAGTATTTTTAGTTAGGTGATCGATTTTCAAATTAAGATTCTTCTCTATTTTTTCCAGTTCTTCAATTCGAGGGATTGAATTCAAATTTGAACTTTCTTGAGCCAATTGTTCCTTATTGTTGATGAGAGAGTCCAACTTCAATTGAAGTTCCTCTTTTTCTTTTTCCAGTTCCAGAATTCGGGGTGAGTCTTTTTGCAAACAATCTTCTTTTATTGCCTCAATTTCTGATAAAAGGCGACGATTTTCCAGTTCCAGTTTCAAAATTTGTGTTTGTGTAGAACTTTTCAATTGTTCTAACAAAGAATTGTCCATAATCTCTGAAAAATAAAATTTTAATATTTATTTTTATCTGTAGAAATTTTTTTTTAAAGAAGTATTTCTAAAATTAATTTTTATTTCAATTTTCTTACCTGGTACGTCGGAATCATTTAGAGGTTCAGTGACTGAATTCTCATTCTTGGATTTTACGAGAGATTGAAGATGATTATTTTCTTCCTGAAGCAGCATATATTTTTCTCTGTCTTCTGACTGTTGCTAAATTACAAAAATCAAATAAAAATAAATAAGACTAAAATAATGCATTCAAAATTTAAAAAAATTATGTCTTACGAGTACAATACTTACCAATGACACATCATTGAGAAGTTTCTTTAATTGTATTATTTCTGCTTCTAAATCAGGAATTTTCTCGAATTTCTTAGATAGCGATTGGAGTTCTTGTTCCAAAGTTTCTGTTAATTCTGCCAAAACTCTGTTATCCTCAATTAGCTCTTCATTTCTTGTTTTGTAAAATTCCATACTATTCAACTTTTCGCGATAACGAGAAATTTCTATTTCAAGACGATCAACTTTTTCACACTTTTCAACCGCAACATCCAATTCATCTCGGTAAGATTTTACATTTCGAGCTTCCATCATCAGTGCATGATTCTGATATTTAAATTATTTCAATTAATCTCAAATATAATTAAAAAATATAAAAATGGTACATAACAAACTTTTTATAGTTAATGATTGATAATTTACCTCTTGAGTCAGCTTGAAGAGAATCTTTTTATATTCTTCTATTTCTGCTTTACATTCTGACAAGAATTCAGATTTTTCTTCACTGCAAATATGAATTTATTAAATGAACTGATGAGAAGAAAGGATTTTGAAGTTTTTTTTTTAACTTTTTGAAATAAATTTAAATTTACTCACAATTCTCGTTGTAATTTTCGAAATCTGATTTTCAAATCAGCTAATTCCGGACAATGAAGTCCTTCCTCGATTTCACTTTTCGTTGTAGAATTCAATTGTGATTTGGTAAATTCCTCGGAATGTGATATTAATTCCGTCGAATTACCCTGAATCTCGATATCAGAGAAGCTCAGGTTTTGCGATTTCTAAAAGGATAAAAAATTATTAAATAATATGCAATTACAGATGTAAGCGTTAATTTAAAAAAGTTTTTTTTAGAAGATTAACTACATTTTTTTAACTTAAAATAAATTTGGAATATTTTCAAATACCTCGAGATAATAATTTCTCTCCAGAATCAGATTTTTCACATGAGTGAATAAAGCACCCATGTTTACACTTTCCAAGGCGTCCTGGTTGAGGACAATTTCTGTATTTTCAGTAACCTGTAATAAAAATCGCGTTGCTAAATTAAAAACGAGTCAAATACAATGCTTACTATGTCATTTTTAGTCCAATGAATTAATTATAAATAAAATTGAAATTAATTACCTGTCTTATATATTCGACAAGCTGATGTTGAGTACTTAATTCCAACGTTGTGATATGTGTGATGAATTTTTCCTTTTGTGGACACTGAACTGCACAGCCCAACATTAACAGAAGCAGAAGTTTCATATCTTCTACATGTGCTTCTGGATCTTTTCCCAAATTGGTCGCGTTTGGTAATTTCAGAACAACATGTCCCAAATTTTCTTCGTAAAATTTCTTCAAATTTTCTAGAATAGATTCCAAATTCTTGATTCTCAAGTTCACATCGCCATTCGAGGCGATAATTTCATTGTGAAGTGGCTTTGGATCCCTGAAATTGATTTTTAATTTAAATTTATAATAAGTTATGATTTTTGATTACATTCAATATAAAACAAAATTCAAAATAAATTATGTAAAATATTTTTTACTTCAAATTTTTGAACTTACATTTGAAGATAAACATTGTGGAGAAGAACTTCATCGACCAAATCATTGTAAGTGGTTAATGAATGTTGATCCTTGACGCAGCTGTTAAACTATAAAAATAATAAAAATAATATTATGTGTTTAAAGGTAAAATTATATTAATTGCGCGAATCAAAAGTTAATTTTCTTACCCAAAACACTAAAGCTCCCGAGAAGAATTCTTCTACCTTTGAAGTCTCCATTTTCTTTCCTCAAGCGTTTACACGAAATTATGTCAATTAGTTTCCTCTGTTCAAACCCTAAAAATCAATTCAATTATGGATTATACTGTCGTAATTAATCTTTATACACTAATTTAAACTGAACTTATTTCCCCAGAATAAAAAACCGGTTGAGAAATTTTTAAAATTTGAATCAAAATTGGAACTACGGTTGTCTACTAACAGGGGCTTATGATTAAAATATTTACAAAAATTTTTAAAATAAATTAATGTAATAATTATGTTATTAAATAAATAAAAATTCAATGCAATATCTGTAATAAAAAATGTTTTAGTTTCATGTGAAATATGGTCAAAAATTTCGATCTAATGATGGCGTTTCGGCGAACGATTTCAAATTCCCGATCAAGTCGCCCAGGGTCGTATTTACTATAGGGACCATGGCCCCAGGGCCCCCACCAATGCGAGTGCGAAAAAAATTTTTAATTTTCCTTTTTTTTCAAAAACTTATCCTTATCTGATATAAATAATGAAAACGAAAATAAACTTTTTAATGTATTGTGCGTAAGCATATCGTTTTACTTGAGTATCCTTGTTTATATCCAGAAAATTTTAGGCCCCCCCCAAATGCTGGCCTCAGGGCCCCCACAAACCTAAATACGGCCCTGAAGTCGCCTGCACCCTGTTAATTACAAAATTTTTAAAAAGAATAAAACAATTTCTGTTCAATGGATTTTTTTTTATCGAAATTGACAGAATAAAATAATTTCCATTTTTCGGAATGTATTTCGATTCAAAAAGACATTCGCCAGTCCAAAACCGCATTCTTAAAACAAACCGATTACGGTGACGTTGGACCCAAATGTTAAACTCAAAATTCTATTCCCCATTTTACTAAACGAAAATTATAGATAAATATTTTTTCGCTCTGTAGCATGTTTCGGTTTTTATACCCTTGCCAAAATATGTTTTAAGGAGTAGTTTCCAGTTTTATTTAATCCAGGACCGCATTTACTATAGGGGCCATGGCCCCAGGGTCCTCTCCAATTAGGGGCCCCCACCAATGCGAGTGCAAAAAAAATTTTTATTTTTGAAATACTTATCCTTAATCCAATATGAATAAAGAAAACGAAAATAAACTTTTTAATATATTGTGCGTAAGCATATCGTTTTACTTGAATATCCTTATTTATATCCAGAAAATTTTAGGGGCCCCCACACCAAATGCTGGCCCCAGGGCCCCCACAAACCTAATTACGGCCCAGATTTAATCATTTATTAGATTTTGGTTTGAATTTCAGAAATCGCTTATTTTTAATGGAATAAACAATTTATATGGATAAACAAATAAAAATGTATATTCTATAGCTGTTGCTTTAAAATTGTACAGAATAATAATTAAAAAGTTTCTTTAAGGGCGTTGGATCCAACTGTTTTAAACTCAAAATTCTATTCTCCATTTTACTCAACAAAAATTATAGATAAATATTTTTTCGCTCTGTAGCACTAATATTTCTTCAAATATAACCAGGGGCGTAGCGAGGGGGGGTGTCAGGGGTGTGACACCCCCCCTAGCATCGTGCCGAGTCGGTATTTTCGGGTAATTCGAATATAATGTATATTAAATAATTATATATCGATCATAAATGTGTATAAATTAAAATCGCTGTGAAGTCACAGTCGGCAAATCACACTTATTTAATCGACATTTATGAGAATCTCACCCCCCCCCCCCTAGCTCAACACGCTCGCTACGCCCCTGAATATAAGACTGCGTACAGAGCGAAAAAATATTTAGTTTCGATACTTTTTGCATAAAATGAAGAATTCAAAATCTAACTTCAAAATTCAATATTTTCATTTCACTTAAAAAATATTTGAATTAAATATTTTCTCGCTTGTACGCATAATTCTAGTTAAAAATTGATTAATTCTACAGAGGGAAAAATTTTTTTATTTAATATTTGTTGAGTAAAATGAAGAAATCGAATTTTTAGAATAGAACTTGGCTCCAACACCCTTAACAATTAATTAGCAAATTAAACTTACAGTTTATTTATTAATTTACTAATTCGTATTTATTATTACATTACAGAAAGTTTCGACAAAGGGATTCAAGTTATTCTCAGGAGATACAGAAGCCTTAAAAAACATTCGAGAAGAGTTAGATAGTGTCTACGAAAATCTCAAAGACAACAAATTTGACCAGGAAGAAACGGAAGAAACGGATGGGCACTACTTTGATAAGAAACGTATGTACAAATATTTAAATTAAAAATCACTAACACTAATCACTGTTAAAATGTATAGAAATAAATTACATTAGAAATTTATTTTTTGCAGTAAAAATGCGTTATTATTTACCTAGCAGTTGAAACTTTGGAGTCTAATGACGCTTCGAAGGACTTAAGGAGCAAGGACTGCCGGAGAAGAACTTTCGACTGGATGAATAGTTGTCAAGAGACTAACTGAAATTAGCAAGTGATATACCTGACCCGGACTGCAGCCGCAACCCGACAGTATGACCTGATGGACATTTTCCAGATTTCAACTAATGGCGCCCTTTTCTTACAACTTTCTGACCTGATACCGGTATATACCTCTTGAAGCCAGGTTATTAGGAGAATAGATAGCCGCATACAGGTCAGTATTGGTTGATATTGGTAACCTGAGAAATTGGTGAAAATCCCGGTTGTCAGGTAGGCCAGTATGATGAAAAATAAATTGAAAATAAATTTGAAAAATAAATTTGAAAATAAATTTGAAAATAAATTTTGGTTTGAATTTCAGAAATCGCTTATTTTTAATGGAATAAGCACTATCTATGGATAAACAAATAAAAATGTATATATTATAGCCGTTGCTACAAAATTGTACAGAATCATTAAAATGTTTTTTTCAATTCTCCATTTTACTCAACGAAAATTATAGTTAAATATATTTAGTTTCGATACTTCTTCCATAAAACGAAGAGTTCAAAATCTAACTTTAAAAGTCAATATTTTCGTTTTACTTAAAAAAAAAATTGAATTAGATACTTTCTCGCTCTGTATGCATAATTATAGTTACAAAAAATCGGCTGGTTTCGCGAGTACATATTCTCATCACACGCTTACCAACCTTTATCGATGCTATATATTTTTATTTCAATTAATTTACATTTAAATGAAGAAGAAAACTAATTTAATCATTTAATTTACTTAATCATTTACTTAATAATCATTTTACATTGTACTGGCTTTTCGCACCCGATTTTTGATGTCAACCATAATCCAACTTTGCGCTCGGCTCTGTTTAATAATATTTTTTACGATTAAAGCGAAAACTACTTATTCTATCAAAAAATTATCAAGGCAAAATTTGTAGATCTTTTTAAAATCAATAATTATGCTAAAGGCCAATCCAATTGGTCAATTCTTTCGAAAGTTATCGTGTTTACAAATTAAAAATCTAAAGACAGACAGACACATAGACAGGCAGACACATCGGTAAAACCATGTTTTTCGGGTTCAGGAGCTCACAAAACGTGGTCATTTGACAAAAAATCGGGGGGGTAAAATTTTACACAAATATAATACATTCTCTCTGATGATGATGTAATTAATTCATTCAACAGAGGGAAATAATTCCAATTTCAATATTTGTTAAGTAAAATGAAGAAATCGAATTTTTAGATTATACCGAGAAAAATATTTTCTTCGTTTAAGAGGATTCCTCTTATTCTGATGCAATTTCTCCTCTACAATATTGGTATATAAAGTGTTCCTCTTAATTTTAGAGGATTATTCTCTTCTAGAAATGATTCCTCTCAAATAAAGAGGAATCCTCTTAAAAGTAGAGGAAAATAATCTATTTCATAGAGGAATATGCTCATTTTATTGGTTTGAAGTTTCAGACGTCTAGTCTGACGATTTTTTTGTATTTTATTTT
>CAJFCP010000152.1:350527-369678 GCA_904066005.1 Synergus itoensis | reverse complement strand
ATATAAAGTGTTCCTCTTAATTTTAGAGGATTATTCTCTTCTAGAAATGATTCCTCTCAAATAAAGAGGAATCCTCTTAAAAGTAGAGGAAAATAATCTAATTCATAGAGGAATATGCTCATTTTTGAGAGGATGCCCTAAAAGGAAAAGAAAATATTTTTCTCGGTGTAAAACTTGGCTCCAACATCCTTAAGGGTGTTGAAGCCAAGTTCTAATCTAAAAATTCGATTTCTTCATTTTACTCAACAAATATTAAATTTGGAATTTTTTCCCTGGGTACAATTAATCAATTTTTAACTAGAATTATGCATACAGAGCGAGAAAACATCTAATTCAAATATTTTTTAAGTAAAATGAAAATATTCAATTTTGAAGTTATATTTTGAATTCTTCATTTTATGTAAAAAGTGTCGAAACTAAATTTTTTTTCGCTCTGTATGCAGTCTTATATTTGAAAAAAGATTAGCGCTACAGAGCGAAAAAACATTTATCTATAATTTTCGTTGAGTAAAATGGAGAATAGAATTTTGAGTTTAACACTTGGGCCCAACGCCCTTAATTAAACATTTTTCAAATAGTACACTGATCTTGATGTAGGTACACTATTCAAAGATTCGTCGGCAGCTGAAAAGTGTTCAAAGGAAGTGTTTGGGTCATTTTGGCGCGAAGAAGGCATTTTGGGACACAATTCATAAATTGCAATTCATTTACCTACCTACTTTTGATCCTAATTCCCAAAAGGGATATAAACCCCCCTTTGTCAAATTATCTTTCGTCAAATCTTTATTACCTTCTTCTGTGCTTGCAGCAGAAGAAAGTAATATAAAGGTAAGCTTTCTGCTTATAGCAGGCAAATTTAGTTTGACACCCACTTTACTTTATTTCTTGCACACTCAAAATTCAATTTTCCTCCGGTTGTAATTTAAAATAGTTATATTTTAATTTTATATATAGTTATATATAGTTATATATTTAATTTTAAATTAAAATAGTTATATATAAATGAATCTGATTATAAAATATAAGTATAATATATCTTTTTTCATTATTATCCATAATATACAACACGGAATATGTTAGAGTTTTCTGAGGCCATTGAGTTAATTAACAAAATTAACTTAACAGTAATTAATAAGCGTAAAATCCATAAATTGTAAAGTTATAATCTTCTAATTGTACAAACCTCCCCTCGTCAAATCTTTCATCTTTAATATTACCTTCTTCCGTTTACAGCTTTGTACTTATAGCAGGTATAAATTTAGTTTGTCACTCATTTTACTTTGTTCTTGCTCACCCAAAATCCTATTTTCTTCCGGTCAACCATAGATTTTTCCACTACTTTCAGGAGTTTTACGTGGTTGCAAGCTTGCAAGGCCCCAAAAAGACGTTTTCTTAAGGGTATTGGAGCCAAGTTCTAATTTAAAAATTCGATTTCTTCATTTTACTCAACAAATATTAAATTTGGAATTTTTTCCATTTGCAGAATTAATCAATTTTTAACTAGAATTATGTGTACAGAGTGAGAAAATATATAATTCAAATATTTTTAAGTAAAATGAAAATATTGAATTTTGAAGTTAGATTTTGAATTCCTCGTTTTATACAAAAAGTATCGAAACTAAATATTTTTTCGCTCTGTACGCAGTCTTATATCTGAAAGAAGATTAGTTCTACAGAGCGAAAAAATATTTATCTATAATTTTCGTTGATTAAAATGGAGAATGGAATTTTGAGCTTTACACTTGGGTCCAACGCCCTTAATCATTTTTTATAGAAAGGGATTTTATTAAACAAATACAAGTAATAATTATTCAGGTAGTGTCTACTTTTAAGTTACTAATGACACTTAGATCTTGTAAAAATATTGATTTATACTGCTTCTGTAGACGATCTCCCGAAGGTCCTCAAAAAAAAAAGGCGTTTCGCGGTGATCATAATATCTCTGGTTTGGATTATGTGAAATCAAAAAGTAGGTCAGATTCTTTTACTGGATAGATGAATCTTGGGATTGATCGAAGGAATAGTCAAAATTTAAATTTTTGAGAAAATGGTGACTATGTAAAAAAGAATTTGAATTTTCAACCAAAATTTTCGCGAAAAATTGATTAAGAAAATAGGAATAATTATCGGAAATATAGTCAACCCCTTTCCCATTTTGAGAGTTTTCATAGTTTTGCTAGAGATGTAAAATTCTCGTTCATATAAAATTGAATAATTAATAATTTAGGTAATTAATATCCTCGAGAATATTACAGAAAATATTTTATTTTCAAATATACATTGCAATTTAAAAAAGTTCTAAGATAGTTAAATAAATCTTATTATAAAATATAAGTATAATATATTTTTCTTCCTCATTGAGGAAACTTTGTAGTCGTTACATTTTCCAATATTTTAAAAATGGTAATTAATAAGCATAGTAACGTAAAACCGATGAATCGTAAAGTTATAATTTTATTGATAGAATAAACATTATTTTAGAAATGTTTACTATGAGCTATTTTACTATTTTAAAATTTCGCGCGGTTGCTCGAAGCGACACCTGTAAAGATAAATAGAAAGTTTTTATATTTATGTTTTTTTATTTATGTTGTAGTTTTCTTAGGCCATTGTGTTAATTAATAATTAACAATAATTAATAAGCACAATAACGTAAAACCGATGAATCGTAAAGTTATAATTGTATTGATAGAATAAACTTTATTTTAGAAATCTTTACTATGAGCCATTTTACTATTTTAAAATTTCGCGCGGTTGCTCGAAGCGACACCTGTGAAGATTAGTAGAATTAAGTTTTTGTTTGGAGCAGCTTGGTGAAGCATGGCGTCGCTCTTAAACAATAGGTGAAAATGGTCGAAAACACTTTGTTGAAAAGTAAAAATTCCTGTATTTATTTGAAAATTATTGATTGTCTGTAATAATTAACGATTAAATCAACAGTAGTAGTAAGAGGTAAAGTAGCCACTTTACTTTTAAGGTGTTTACTTAGATCGGAGACTGACGAATTCCTGTAAGTATTCATGGATAAAATCTAATGGGACGCATGAATATTCCCCAAATTTCATTAGACATATAAATTTCATTTCACCGAAAATTAAGTTACCTAAATTTCAATTATCATAATTTTTATTTCTCCTAATTTTTATTTAGACTAATTTCTATTGACCCGAAGTAGCATTTAGCATAAATTTTATGTACCATCTGGTACCATAATTTTTATTTCACATAATTTTCATTTTTTTATGTAAAAATCTGGTAAAAGAAATCTTTTATTAGAAAAGATTAAAAAATGTAACCATTTTTCATCCTTAAACTTTTTTCCTATCACGTGAAAATGGAATTTAAGAATTAGATATCCAATAATGTGGTGAAACATAACCACAAATAGATGAACTGAATAATATCAAGAATGGAAAACTTCCAATCGATTTTAAAAACCTCCTGCTAACAAATGATTTAAAATTTAATTTACAGAGAAAGCAGCAGATTGATGATGGGGAAAACTTTGGAGAGAATTATTGTGGACAATAATTGGTGGTATTATTGGAAGCTACCTGATTCATAAACTTTGGAAAATTCAAGATCAACCAAGAATAATAATTCGAGGTAAGGAACGCAGTAATTAAGGGCATGTGATACTTCTATCATAATTATAATAGCAATTGTGTTTCTCCAACTTTATGCTCGCAATAATAAATATCTTTTGCTAAACAAGGCCATTTACCTCCGTCTGTATGAAAGCAGGTAATTGGCCTAGTTTTAGCAAAATATATTTATTATTGCGCCTGTAAAGTTGGGGTAGCTAAATTTGCTCTTATGGTAATTACCACATGCCCATAATAATTTTTAGTAATGTTTCTATATTTTTATTTGAGAAAAAAATAGGTAATTGATTCAATGTTTTTTTTTCAATCGATCAGATAATTTTTCCAACTTTTCGTTCTGTATTTTCCTATGATGCAATGTTAAATAAAATTCCCACTTTTGTTACAGAAGAAAACTGCTAGTAAGAATCCAGTTCAATTGAAGAATCTTTGGAGACCCGCTTAAAATGGAAATAATTAGGAGATCTATTTCAACTGGAAAATCTTCGGGAATTCTTTTCGAGTCAAAGGTCAGTAGAAGTCCACGAAATACAATCACTTAATGATTCAAACGGAAAGGTATATTATTATGCCATAAATCGGAATCCGATTACAAATATAAAAATTTTGTAATCTGCGAACAACGATAAAATTATTCGTAGCGCAGTAAGATAATTTTAAACAATTGCCATCAGAACTTTTAGTAATAGTTAAAATCGAATATTTTTTAGTATCTCCATGAAAAACAAAATGAAAATTGTGTCAGATGAAAACTCTATCGTTTTAATGTAAAAGACTCCACTTTTACAAACACTATTTTTATCCACTTTTTACTTTCAACTTCTCAATTATAGTAGATAGATTAATTTATATAGCAATTTCGCCTATTATTTTTGTTTTCTTATAGTATTTTAATACTTTTTGAAATTTCTATGTTTTTGGTAAAACAATGGAAAATATTAAAAATAGAGCCTTTACTTTTTAACATAATATTGATAATGTTTACATATATTAATTCTCTTTACAATTCTTTTTCTTCATAACTTTTAGTATGATAATTAGAATAATTTATTAGATTAGTTTAGCATAAGCAATACATAGTCGTTTTATTAGATTAATTTTATTAGAGTCGTAATAACATTTATAGGTGCTAATTTCTAATTTTTATTCTTAATTAGTGTTTTTTTGGTAAATCGATGGAAAGTGTTAGAAATAGATCCTTTACTTTTTGACATAATACTGATAACATTTACATATATTAATTCTCTTTACAATTTTTTTTTTAATAACTTTTAGTATGTTTATTAGAATAATTAATTAGATTAGTTTAGCATAAGTAATACATACTCGTTTTATTAGATTAATTTTATTAGAGTCGTAATAACATTTAAAGGTGCTAATTTATAATTCTTATTCTTAATCAATGTTTTCTTGGTAAAACGATGGAAAATGTCCGAAAAAGAATTCGATATGTATTAATTATTAATATTATGAATTGTAGATTATTTCTCATAGAAACTAGAAATTGCACTTTGTGACTATAATTTTGGACTATTTGCAATCTTTTTCAATATGTGTAATTTTTTATTGTAGTAATTTGTGAAAATGAATAAAAATCTGTATATAAAAAAAATATTGGTGAATTTTAAACTTTGTTACATAAGTATAAAGTATATATCTATAGAAAATAAGTTTTTCTCTTTAAAATAAAATTGAGATCTTCTTAGTTGACGAAATGTTTCTTACTCACGAAGTATTATGAGCTCTATTTTTAAATATCTTTCTTAAATAAAACTAGGGGTGCCATTGTGAGCACATTCTCATCACACTTCGCGCGCTTGCATTCGCTTACCAACCTTCATCGCTGCTATATACTTTTATTTAAATTTCTTTATTTTCAAATGAAGAAGAAAACTAATTTACTTAAGGTTCTATCGACCTTAAGGAACACATTCTCATCAGTGCACATGCGCTTCGCGCTCGATATTTAAACCTTCTTTAAAAATATAAAATTCAAATTTTTAGCCAAGTAACGCGTATCACGTTACTTGGCTAAAAATGTTAAATTTTAGAATTTTTCAAGAAAATTCAAAAAGTGGTTATACCAGTCTTAAAGGGCGTTCAAAAAGGAACATTTTTCATCTTTTAACTTTTTTTCATAGCGTGTGTTATTTAGCTTAAAATTTTAATTTTCTTTATTTTTTTTTGAATTTTCAAAATGTTATAAGTCCGACAATTTTTGTTTTATCGAAAAAAGTCATAATGATAAATTGTTCGACTATTTAAGTACTACGAATATCCTTAAACAGAATTTGTAAATTAAAAAAAAAATTTTTTCAAAAATTTTAAAAATAATCCAAATTTTTTAATTTTTATCAAAAATGGCTGGCTAACGAACTTGACCTTCATTTTAGGACACTAAAAGAGTATACCAAAGGCCAATCAAATCGATCAATTCTTTCAAAAGTTATCGTGCTCACAAGAAAAAATCTACAGACAGACAGACAGACAGACAGACACATTGGTAAAAACATGTTTTTCGGGTTCAGGGGGTCACAAAACGTCGACATTTGACAAAAAATGGGGGGGTCAAATTTTACACAAAACTAATACATTCTCTGATGAGAATGTAAAAATCTGCTCGCTTCGCGGACACATTCTCATCGCGCGCGGCTCGCTTCGCTCGCAAAAATGAGCGCGCCTACGGCGCGCGGGGGGTCGAATATAGTTCGATCATCGCGCTTCGCGCTCCGTGTTGCGCGCTTCGCGCGCTTGTGCCCTGCAGGAAGCTTGCACCTTACAGGACGCTCGTACGTACTTGTTTTTTTTACATTACTTTAAATTTAAATTTAATTAAATTAAATTTAAATGAAATTAAATTACAGCTTTGAATGTAAAAGAAAACTAATTTACTTAAGGTTCTATCGACCTTAAGGAGCACATTCTCATCAGGGCACTGGCGCTTCGCGCTCGATATTTGATTTAAACCTCGCGCTTCGCGCTCGGCTCTGTTTAACAATATTTTTCATGATTAAAACGAAAACTACTCATCCTATTGAAAAATGACCAAAAGAGAACTTGTAGGTCTTTCTAAGACCAATAATTATGTTTCTTATCATTTTCTCTGCATCTCGCGTTATTTGGCTCAAAATTTGAATTTTCGATTTTTTAAGGAAATTCAAAAAGTTGCTATGCCAATCCTATAGGGCGTTCAAAAAGAAACATTTTTCATCTTTAGACTTTTTTTCATATCGTGCGTTGTTTGGCTTCTAATTTAAGTTTTCTCTCATTTTCTTGGATTTTCAAAATGTTATAAGTCTTTCAATTTTTTTTTATCCAAAAAAATTATTAGGAAAAATTGTTCGAATTTTTGAGTACTACGAACATCTGTCCATAAAATTTTTAAATTAAAAAAAAAAGTGGTTTCATAAATTTTCAAAATGCTCCAACTTTTTGAATTTTTATCCAAAATGGCTGGCCAACGAACTTGACCTTCATTTTAGGATACTAAAAGAGTATACGAAAGGCCAATCCAATCGGTCAATTCTTTCGAAAGTTATCGTGCTCACAAACTAAAAACCTACAGACACAGACAGACACATTCGTAAAAACATGTTTTTCGGGTTCAGGGGGTCCCAAAACGTGGACATTTGACAAAAACGGGGGGGGGGTCAAATTTTACACAAATCTAATACCTTCTCTGATGAGAATGTAAAAAATCATCAAATTATTGAACAAGAATGACGTTCGGTCTACTTGAACGATTTGTTTACCAAAAAAAAAAAATTTTTCAATAAAAGAACTATTTTGCAAAAAAAAGAATCGATTTTTGAGGTGTTGGAAAATTTCGAAAAAAAAGTTCTGTAAAAGAATCACACATTTTTTTATTATTAAAAAAGGAATCGTTCAAGTACACGAGATTGTAAATATCAACAATTTAAAAAAAAATCACGCAGATCGGTTGAAAAGTTTTCGAGTTATCACGTTCACGGCGACGGTACTTTTCAAAAAACTCCATTCGCGATTAAAGTTTTGTGTTTAGCGATCGAGACGCACCGCGAACGCACTGCGAACGGCTGTAATTTATGATCTAGTGCTCCGATCTGAATGAAATTCCGCACATATATTTTCAAAAGCATGTACTTTCGGAATATGCAATAAAAAATTTTTCGATTTTTTGAGCCTCAACGTTGTATATAACCTCTTAAGACCAATAATGGCGAGATTTGACCATGAGCGGTAAACCAAATGCATATATCAATTTCACGGTCATCCGCTGCTAGATAGCTTGCTTTTATGAAGTGACAAATATACCTACTTTCAGTTCGTCCTAAGTACTCTCCCCCCTGTTGTTGAGTGCCGCTGCCAGGTCTTATCCTTCCACCCCTCTCTCTTTCAACAGGTCTGAACCCTAATACCCCTAATACAATTACCGTCAATACCCTCCAGGTATTCTAGTCTTCAGTCTTGGTACAGAAGTCAAGTGTTTCGTGCGCGTCAGATGCATAGTCGAAAGTAGTTTCTTAAAGAAAAACTAGTAGAAGCAGTTCTAGAATACTGAAATAAAGACTCATAGAGTGAAATTTAATAAATTTACGTTAAATTAACTATGTACATGTGACGCACGGGTTAATGATAACAAAGTTACTCAGTGATATTAGTTAATAAGTTAGTGAAAATTAGGAAATTAAAATGAATCAAGTGACGCGTGCAAGTACATATGAATATCCACAATCTCAGACATTGATAACCAATAATTTTCCCTACGTCGAGTTGGTGGAACAACCCGCTTCAAACACGCTTCGCTTTCGTTATGCGTGTGAAAATAGATCTGCGGGGTGTATAATTGGTGTGAATAGTACTGTCGAAAATAAAACGTACCCATCAATTAAAGTACATGGCTATCGAGGTAAGGCTGTTGTTGTGATATCCTGTGTGACAAAAGACGATCCTCCTAAGCCACATCCTCACAGTATCATAGGAAAAGATTCATGTAAAAATGGTATATGCGTCTTGAAAGTTAATCTTTGTGGTGGTATTATCTCCTTCAGCAATCTTGCGATTCAATGTGTAAAGAGAAAAGATGTGAGAGAGGCTTTAGCGATCAGGCAACGAGAAGGGATCGACCCCTTTTCCACAGGATACGATCACATGGACTTTCCGGATTTGATCGACCTTAATGCAATAAGACTCTCTTTTCAAGTTTACATCCAGGGACCTGATAAGAAATATACCGTGCCACTGAAGACTGTAGCAACATGTCCCATCTACGACAAGAAGGCCGTTGAGGAACTCGTCATTGTTAAGTTAAGCCATAACAGTGCTCCAGTTTCTGGCGGAACTAAAATGATACTTCTCTGTGGAAAAGTCTGCAAGGACGATATTCAGGTGAGGTTCTTTGAGAGGCGAGACAACTGGCTCTTCTGGGATGGTTATGGAGAATTTCGCCCAGCTGAAGTACACAAACAAGTAGCTATTTGCTTCAGAACACCGAGGTATTGCAACCAGGATATTTTAGATCCAGTCACTGTGTATATTCAGTTAAGAAGAAAATCTGATGGTACAACAAGCAAGCCTATTCCCTTTCAAATGTTACCATTGGGTATTGACGATAAGGTTTCTTTGAAAAGAAAAAGGATAAAATTAAATGACGACCCTAAAACATATGTAGCGAGACACATACAGGCTCAGGCTGACAAGCAAGGTAACGTCTTGAATCAGGCTTTATTGATGAATTTTAGAGATGCTAAACATCAACCGGGTCGCGAAATGCTCCTGCCCTTTAGAGATGGAGAAAGACAGCCAATACCGACACCAATTTTTCAAGAGCAGGCCTCAGCACTTCCGGTACCTCAGGTTACACAACAAAGGATTCATTACAATATTCACTTTAATCAGCAACATAATTTTGAAATAGAAGGTCCTTCTCGTCCTGGCGCTGAGGTCCCCTTTTCAGAGCCGACATTTTTTATTTCGCAAGCTCAGGAAAGACAAGGTAGTTCTTATCCTCGCGATGAAGTCCCCGCTCCAGAGCCCAGATTTTGTACTCCGTCGTCATGTGCTTTACTTCAAGCTCCAGAAAGGATGGATATTTCCTTTGGTCAACAATATAATTTTCAAAGAGAAGGTTATTTACAGCCTGACTATGAGGCCCCAGTTCTTGAGCCTAGAATTTTAACTTATCCTCCACCTGCTCAACCTCTTTGGCCTCCTCAACCTCAATTTCAACATCAACCCCAATCTCGACCTCAATCACAATCTCGACCTCAACCTCAATCTCGACCTCAACCTCAATTTCGACCTCAACCTCAATCTCGACCTCAACCACGTCGTTGCACTGAGCCTCCACCTCCTAATGTGACAATAAACTCTTATGACTATCTGGAATCACCGTTTGCTAACTATCGTCAGCCAGAACCACAACCTACGCTGGAATATTCGTTCAATCAACAACAAATGGTGATGAATCGATTGCATGATGATAATGCTGATAATCCATTTATGTTGCAAGATCTCCCGTGTGATATCGATCAGTTGAGTCAACAGGATCTACAACTGAATCTTCTTATAGACACAACTAATTCCGAAACTCTCTCAGAGAACCTTTCTAAGGGACTTTCGATTTCGGCGGATCATACTGAGGACCCACTTCAGATTAATCATGAGTTGAATAATGAAGTTCAAGCGTGTCAACAGCAAGGTGAAGTACAGTTTGCGGGAAATATTGAAATATAATCCCTTTGCAAGACACAGTTTTGACAATCACATGGATCAGATGCAGGCGGCAGTTCAGCACTTTTAGTGACGGGACTAGTAACACTGTGGCTTAGACTTCATGAGATCTTAAGGTAAGAAAATTTTTGTGAGAAAAATAATTCATTTAATTGTCAAAGTTATTGTTACTTCTTCTTATGATGTATTTTTTCCAATTACCTCTTTTTCCTTAAAATTACTTAAAGACCTTAAAGTATCTTTAAGGGCATGTGTTACTTACTGTATGAGCAAATTTAGATAACCCGGGTTTTTTTCTACAATTTTTACATTTTCAAAAAAATTATAGTCAACATCCGTCAAGAACGTGAACACGGACGGATGTTGACTATAATTTTTTTGAAAATGTAAAAATTGTAGAAAAAAACCCGGGTTATCTAAACTTGCTCATATGGTAAGTAACACATGCCCTTAAATCCATTGAATCTCTTTAAATCCCTTATTAAAAATGTCTCAAAATCTTACAAATATCTTGAAGCTCTTTTGGAACATATTTTTCGCCTATTTTTATTTAAAAAATTGCATTTGCACCTTCTTAAATGACAATAAGTACTCTGATGACTGATATTAATTTATCTTTTTACGCATTTTTTGCAACCAAACTGGGCTACTTTTTTCTTACTTAAAATTTAAATTCTTAAAAATTATTAAAAAATTAAAAAATATAGTTTTTAGATAAGTTGTAATATTGCAATGGAGCAAATTACATGCGTTGCAACCCACTATATATATATATATTTTATGATGATTTTATGGTATGAGAGATCTTATATTTATAAGCAAAATTTTTTTACTAAATTGATACTACTTTGAGGAAGATATTATGTAAATTTAATTCAGGTTAAACTCCTTTTGTAGTAAGAAGAATGTTTTTTACAAAAAAAAAAAAAAGATAAAAATGTTTCACTATATTTGCACGCCCTCTAGGAATAAACACAAATTTAAAATTAAAAGTCAAAGAAAGATAAATTAAACGAAAGTTTAATAAATTAAAGAGATACATTAAAAAGAAAGATATACACGTAGTGAACAATTTTCTCTCTAAAATTGAATCAGTGAAATTTCACTGATTTTCAGTGACTCTTTTCTCACGATTTCATTCAGTGAAAATTCACTGAGAATCAGTGAAAAGTCACTGAGAATCAGTGAAAAGTCACTGAAATTTTCAGTAATCGTCACTAAACTACTGAAAATTTCAGTGACTTTTCACTGATTTCCAGTAGATTTTTCACTGATTAAAATCGTGAGAAAAGAGTCACTGAAAAAATTGCCCATATATTTAGCAGAAATGAATTCATTTTTCATCTTTCTTTTGCTTTATTTCAAATGTATGTTTCTAGAGAGCGAGTGAATTTTGCGAAAAATTGATATCCTTTTATAATGTCTCGAAAAAAGCGGACGTATAAATGTGCGTGCAAAAGGAAGTACCAAAGTACGTAAAAAAGTAAAAAAAAGAACGTTCAAAAGAATCCGTCCGTGTTCACGTTCTTGACGGATGTTGACTATAATTTTTTTGAAAATGTAGAAATTGTAGAAAAAAATCCGGGTTATCTAAATTTGCTCATGTGGTAAGTAACACATGCCCTATGTCGGTAAGGTAGGGATCGGGTAAGTCTTACATGGTCTTAAATTTGCTCATATATTGATACCATTGCGTATAAAATAAATTACTGCTATAGAATAAAAAATATTGAGAAAGTTGAAATAAATTTAAAAAAAATGTAAAACCAACAAATTATATAATATATTTTATAAATATATAAAATATATAATACTTTGTATCCTTATATGCTTTATTCTAAATTAAATTTACGGCAACGGCCATACCACGTTGAAAACACAAGTTCTCGTCCGATCACTTAAGTTAAGCAACGTTGGGCACGGTTAGTACTTGGATGGGTGACCGCTTGGGAATACCGTGTGCTGTTGTCATTCTTCTTTTTTTAATTTTTTTTTTTTTGATAAATTCTAATCCTTTTTTGCAATTTTTTGTCTGCGATTTTACTGTTAATACATCTTTATTACTTCTGTTTTTGAAACTAATTTAACTGTTACACAATTATAGGAAATTTTTCTTATCTAAAAAATTTTTTTAAAATCGTTATCTTTTGGAACGTCTTTAATTTTGTAAGGGTTGAAATTTGTAACTTTTGCTGTAAAAAAGCTAGGGATTGGATAAGGACAGAACTTCTTGCCGTTTAATTAATTTTAATGAATGATGAATTCTATATATTATAGTTTCCCATATTCATAGTTTCTTAATATATAATTTTCTACTTACACAGTAAAAACTAGAGAATCCACTTTTGGGTTCCAATGGAGATGCAACAAACCAGAATTTCAACGGTGTGAAATTCACTGTTTCGAAAATGGGTTCAAAAGAAACAAATTGTTTGGCACAAAACAAAAACAAGTGAAAGAGCCTTTACGGATAACTTCATGTCATCAAAGGAACCACTTTTAGTTTTTTAGTTTTTTCTGTGTAAGATTTTTCAATATAGGGAATCATGGAGAGTCTGTGAAGTTGAATTATGAATAAATAAAGTAAATTATACTAAACAAAAATACTTTATTAAAAAATAAATGATAAAATTCAGGGTATCTAATCAATTCCTGAAAAAAAATTCCCTAACTTTTCCCTGATTTTTTCCAGGTATCATTTTTGGCCATTAGAGTATGGAATACGAAATTTTATACCCCCCCCCCCACCCCCTTTACAGAATTATCTAATAATTGTGAAATCATATTTTTTGTGTACATTTAAATATTTAAATTATAATTATTCAAATTTATAAAAGAATATAAGGGCTGATAAAACAGTGAAATCGCAGATGAATAATATTAAAAAAAATGTTTATAATTTAATACGTTACACTCTAAAAGAGTGCTAATACATACATAACATGGTGAAATTATTATTAAATAAATTCTCCTCGTTTATGAAAGAAACAATGTTTTTAAGTAAATAACGTTCGTTAAAAAACTGCAATTTTTTCTTCGAGTGCGATGGTTTCTTTTTGCGCTTGTTCCAAAATTTTCATTATTTAGAATAATGTTTTTTTCAGTACTTGTAAAAATCATTATTTAATTTTGTCACAAAAAAAATTAATTACGCTCTTATGAAAACTTATGGAAATCTTATGGAAACCAGGGCTGGGTTGACATGTTTACAATGGTTAAAAAGTCATTAATGCCTTATTCTCTTAAGAGAAAACATTAATATATTTTTAACAGGAAAATTCCATATTACAAATAGTTATTAGGTATGGTACATTGGCTTGTGCTTGCTTCTAAAGCTTTGCATATTCGGCCATGATCAAAAACGTAAGTGACACGGTATTCCTCAGCGGCCACCCATCCAAGTACTAACCGCCCCCAACGCTGCTTAACTTCAGTAATTCAACGAGAATTTTTTTTTATGTGTAACAGAATTTTTATTAGACTCAATTAAATAGTACAAAGGATATTTACAATATATATAACGATTTGTACATTTCTTTAAATTTTTTATGATATACACTGTTAGAAATGTTTGCAATTTTAATATACAAGAGATTATGAAATTTAATATACTTTGTATATTAAATTGAAATTCATGCGTTATGTACATGAATTTTATAATGGTACATATGAAAATTAAAAACAGGCATGTGACATTTCAATGTGTGCATATTAAACTTCAGAACTGCGTATATTAAAGCATTTTCGTGGACATAACGCATGCGCAGATCGATTGGTTGATCGATCGACTTTTTTCCATCAACGTATTTGTGTTTCTAAAAGAAGATTAATAAGTGAACATAATGAGTATATATATTCAATATAGTAAATACGTGAAGTTTAAGTTCAAAATCAGAGCAAAACATATATTTTTGTAAGGAATCATTTATTAAAATTATATGTAACGCAGGTACGTATAATAATTCTCAGAGGATTGTAACCTCTAAATTCCAAAAATTCTTCTTAAAGTTTTAGTTCTTTTAATGCTCGTTATATTTTAAATAATATTCATTGATCACATTATACATACTATAAATAATTATTTATAAATTGAATTATAAATTGTTTGTAATACGATTACAATAAAAGTTTCAAATTTTATATAGAGATTTTGCAAATAGTTTTTTTCTGGTCCTAATATACTATTTATTTATATATATGTGTATCAATTTTATCCATTCGGATTAAGTTGCAATAAAAAAAATTATTGACTTAAGCAACAGTGAAATCATTCGAGAAATGAAAAAAAAGACAATGCCTTTCATCATTTTTCTGATGATTTTGCTAATGCTTCTGTCAATTTTTTTTTTATTGCAGCTTTTTCCGAAAAAAAATTTTTTATTCTCCTCTTCAAATTAATATACGTGTATATTAAAATTAATATACTTATGGTTGAAAACTCATAAACACGGTGACATTAAGTTTAATATACATGTATCTTAAATTTAATATGAAAGTATATTAAATTCACCATGCTATTGTATATTAAAATTCAGTAGCGGTAGTGCATATTTGCTTCACACGCTTGTATATTAAATCTAATACAGATTTTTCTAACAGTGTACGTAGCACCTGCTAATAAATATAACTTAATCTACTAATGTTTTTTATATCACACGTTGATGTTTTACACTATTGCGGTATTACAATTCTTTTTTCAGCCTTGAAAGAAGATACTAAACAATAATTATTAAATTGTGTAGGAAAATACTGATTGAAAAAACCTACATATACATTTACGCTAATAGTTTCATTAGCGTTAATTGTTAAGAAATTATCCAATAGGCACTTTGTCTTAGTCAAAATTTATTGATTAAAGAATGGTAGGACCTGATAAGGTAGTTTATGTTTTAATCGAAATGGTAGATTAGATCTACGCATCTCATTAATATTTTTAGTCAGTCAATTTGGCCATAAATGGTTTTCATAAAACTTTTCTGCTAAAGATATAATATATAGTCTTCTATCATTGGTATGTCTGCTCTAGCATGCAGTTCAGTAATTCTGGTATATCTATCAGCATTTAGGATTAATCTTAGTTGTTTATTTTGAAATATTTGTAATAATTTGAGATTTGTATTTGAAGTACTACACCAAACAGGTGCCGCATAAACCATGATTGGTCTCAAAATCATATTATATATCAGTTTTTTATTTCGCGTCGTCAGAGCAAAATTTTTTGACATTAATGGATACAATTTTCTTTGTACTGCATAAGTTTTCTTTAGTGTTTCTCTAATATGTTTTCTGAATAGAAGTTTTGAGTCTAGATGAGTTCCTAGGTATTTGACATTATTTACAGGTTTAATGTCATATCCATACACCTTAATTGACTGAAAAATTTTTTTGTGACTTGGTTTTTTTAGAAAAGACAATGAGTTCTGTTTTATTGGCAATTAGATTAGTTTTCCACTTGCGATAAAATCAACGAGAACTGGTGCTTTCAGCGTGGTATGGCTGTTGTTTGCATTAAATATATGTAACACCCTATTGTCAGAGCTTTCACCTTCATTTGTCTGGAGTGCATCGCCATTAAGAGAACAGTCTCGCAAAAAGTTACTGAAGCAATTTTACAATTAGAGCTTTGCACTTTGGTACTTATGATGCTAGAATCTTTCATCTCTGAAAGGGGGATTGTACTATTGTGATTTCTGACGTCTAATACGCCCCTCCATGCACTTTTTATTACGACATAACGACATGACGTTTACCAGAACAGACGCTATCGTTCACCGAGGGTTCCTTCTCGTTCTCAGTCAGTTCTAGTCGTACAACCCGCCGGCTAGCGCGCCAACTTCTGCGCTCTGTTTGCGAAAAGTTGGCAAGAACTCACTCAAAGTTTGACAAACGTCAACATGTTTAAGCTTTTCAAGCCCTGAACAGTTAAACATCTTGCCGGCTCGATTGGCGATAAATTTCTATTTGAAATTTCAGCGGGAAGCTCAAAACTTTGAGTTTTATGTGATTATTTCCGCGGGAGATAAAAAAGTAGATAGAACAATTAAAAAGTGGTTGTTTAATAAAAAAGTCATAAGTAGGAAGACCAGAAGCTGTAGGTTCTATGTGAAGTCAATGAAATTTGACGATACGATCTTAATGTCTGCGACTTAATCGTCGATTTGAGTGTAATAACTCTTTAATTCATTATATAGTTAACTACATCACCTCTAGGAAGTTCAAAGACTCTTTTGGAATTTGTCTCTTAAATACTTCCTTGAGACACACTTTCGATATGGCGTCGAATAGAAATTATACTGGTGAGTTTTTGTATGAGATTTTTAATTATGGTCAATTCTGAATCAGGACTTCCTTGTATCAATGATTCGTAATCGTAAAAATTACGGGGAACAGGTGTTTTAAGAAACGATTTTTTGAGATTGCACATATTTTTTTCCATGGAAAAACAGCCTGAAAAATATAATAATCACTATTTTAAAAATAGTGATAGAATTTAAAAATGATAAAGCTATATACTATTTTTCGAGATTTTTGAGAGAGTTGAAGAAACTAGTCAGAAATTCAAATATTTTAAAACAATTCCATACTACAAGCAAGGAAATTATAAATAAAATAAAAACCAACAATGAGTGCCAAAAGAAAATATTAGTTTAAATGAATATGTCGATGTACTAATAATAGCATCTTCAAAAGGCGTGTTGCAATGTCTAAACATAACATATACATATAATCACTTTAATTGTTAGAGCAATACTTTATACAAGTGCAATGATATCATTTATGTAAATTTAATCCAAAGTTTACTCAGAACTTGGGTAATTTTAAATTTAAAGACGATAAAATATTTGGTACTGGAGTTTAAAGACTTTCAAACGCAAACAATAACAGATACTGAAAATTAGTGTTCAAAAATTAAAAGTTTAAAAGATATTTTTTCAGAAACGCCCAACTTTGAATTCATTATAAATTGAAAACTTTAAAATAATAAAAAAAAAAAAATTACTTTAGAATTTCAAACTAATTTATTTCATTATTGTTAATTGGCCTGAATGATTCGTTTGCACAGCTGTGCTAAAACTTATTTTAAAAAATTTTAATATCGGAATGGTGTCTTTTATGGGAATAAATCCTAATTGTGCATAATTTCGTTTGCACAGATGTGATACAGCATTAAACTGTTTTAAACATACAATTTTTGAAAACAATCATATTTTATATTTTCTCAGAGGTCTAGACCTTCACTGTATTAAAAATTTGATATAATTATAATATTTTTCACTATCCCAAAACCTTGGAGAACGCATAAACTAATCAAGAACGATTAATCTACTAAGGAAAGACAATTTATTGTTCACATTGCAAGATAATACTCTGGGAATTTTATGCTGGTATTGTTTTTTAATAATGAGGCTTATCTTCTTTGTTTAAAGATTTATCTTATCTGTGCAAATGAAAGGAACAAGATGAAATTTATATTTCGAATATAGACCAATCAGCCATGAAATATGGAAATCATTTTCAAACTATGAAACCTTTAATAAGGGATTCTCAACGGTGATTACAACTGGAAACAACCGGCTCGAAATAACTTTCACAATGCATAATTTGTTCGTCAGTACCACCGCAATTACAAATAATTGCGGTATAATATACACTTTATGATTGGTCCATGGCACCATTTCGTCATTAATCTTGAGCGAGGTTAAAAATCGACATTCCAGTCTCTAATTTCAGCTCCTCCATAATCTATAACTATTTATAAATTTTTATGAATGATTCGCGATTTAAAGTATCTATTGTTCTTGATATTGACCCATTCAAAATTTCAACAACGAACATTTCAAGGTCAACGTGTGAAATTGATAAATATTTATGAGCATAAGGAGAACCATGTATATGCCGATAAGGATTTATATGACAAATATATATATCAAGGTCAAAAGAGAGTAAGTGGGTCAATTTTTTATCTTTTAATCAAGCTCGCGTTGTTCTACTCAATTTTGGGCATATGAAGTAGTTTGTTTACCGTGGAAAGCAGGTGCAGGCTTTTAAGCGATGAAAATGCGAATTTGTGCGACTTTAAGCGCACAATATATCACAGTTTAGAGCATTAAACGATTTCTCTAGCGCCAATTGATCTCAATTTACGATGCTTTACTAACATTTGCGATTCACCATTTACCATTTGAATCATTTCAAATCCAATATTCTTCTTTCAGTTACCCTCCAAACTTGATTGACTAATTCAATCTCCCGGATCTATTTCAGATCTCACCCATACGCGGTCCTTAAAATTTAAATTGAGTACTCAAAACAAGTTCTAGTTCTAGGTGAAGGTCAATGAAACGATCATTATCCTCTTGAATTCTCGTCTAGTTGTATAGTTGGCTGGTAGAAACTAGAAAGCGACAATTTTACCATTAAGACTTGAGAACTTGAGATGAAGAAGAGCCCCTTTATAGGAAAATGCACCGCTTCCTCTCTTGCAGTAACGAGTAATACAAGTACGCGACGTATGCGACAATCACGTAATTTAATAATGGATTGACAACCGACCGTGAAACGAGTTCGTGAGACGGGATATGGATGTGAGAATCAAAAATTGAGGTCACGGATGACCTTTTATGCATTTGGAATAAGTGAAAGGATTATTGATTGACAAATATATCGGTCAGGATGTGTGTAATAGTAGATGATATCGATTGATCAGCCTAACTCCTTGCTGATTTGATTTACACTGAATCCTCGCTGATTCAGAACAAAAGGATTACAACCTAATAGGGTTGCCATCTCGGCCGGTTTTCGCCGGTTTGACCGGCGCAAACGTCTTGAGGCCGG